>LFZN01000192.1:0-62236 GCA_001578235.1 Pseudocercospora eumusae | reverse complement strand
AAGAATAAGGCTAAAGAGAACGAGCCGCCCTTTAGTCTACCTTCCTTAGCTATCGTCGACGACGACCCTTCTACGCTAATTACTAATACCCTACGTAAGTTTCCTAAGAAGTAGTAGCTAGGGATTAAGCCGGATAACCTTCTTAAGTTTGTTGCGACGATAGGGACCCATCTTGAGGATATAAACATTAATCGCTTTAAGACTACTTAGGACATCGCACTAGGATTAAGCAAATGGGCCCTCGAATAATGCAACGCTAAAGGTACTTACGCTAAAACCTTTATCGACGGTTTCCTCGCGCTCCCGATCTACGGCGAATTCTAAAACTAGGCGGCCGAGAACATTCCTAGTTAGACTAAACGCCCGTAGAATACGTAAACCTTAGGCCTACTAGACATCCGTAGTTTCGGTAAGTACTTCGCCCCCTTTTAGGATTAAGTACTAAGCGGCTAGCGGTCTCGTTATAGTAAGATTATTATATAGTAAGACTACGGCTCTATGGATTTTTAGTAAGACTTCGGATCTATGAATTTTCTTTTGCATAGAATAGAGAAGAAGAAATAGAGTCTACGTAGTCGCGGACTTTCGTAGGCCCGGGGATTTTATTATAGAGGCTAGGTAGGAAAGAGGCACATACTAGTTAATAGGCACGTGCACCTGTAGGTTACCTTCTTCCCCTAAGTAGATAGACTTAGCTTTATCATCCAACAATGAATTGACTTCACACTATAACACGTCGACACATATAATCTACTATATGCTATATAACTAGATCTAAGCCTCGTACATCGCCCTCGCGACTAGATCCCTCTAAGCGGCCGTTCTCGCTAACAACTTATAGGTAAAGTACGTATCCTTTAGTATTCGAGCGATTATCTATATACTAATCTACTCTAAGTACTTGTCTAGTAGATAATACTATATCTCGTTACACTATAGCGACGGCGTAATAACTAGCATATCTATTACGAAGTCGCGCATCGGAGGCGTTATTATACGAGGTCGACCGCCCTTCTTTAGCTATATACTACTAGTATCCTTCTACCGCTTTAACCGCACGTAAATCGCCGTCTACGACCTACGGTTATCGCTAAGTAATAGTTTGCACGTCTCTTCTAGTATCTAACTATTATCTAAATAGTACTAGATTAGGTTATAATCCTATGTAGTTAGGCGTATCGTAACGAGGTAGAAATAGCTAGAAAATTAGCGGTTTAGGTAGCTCGAAATATGTAACAATACCTCGAAGGTGTCTATACCGTTGAATTTGCGACAACGTATGCTAGGTTTAGTGTGTAAAGAGTAGTGGGAACAGTAGAGAACGTTGCTATCTAATCGCTAACAATTTTGGTAGGGGTGGCTAGTTAGCGTTCTCCGCATTCCCGACCCTTTTGCACAGTTGAATAGGGACTTTTGGTTTGGTTGCGGGGCGGGCTTCCGAGTCAGCTGAAAGCCAGTACGGGAATGGAATAAATATATCCAGGCAATCCTTGTGTGTAAGTCGCATCGCATGCAGTAAGTTATCGGACTCGGGACGGACATACAGTAGCCAGCGCAGAGATCAGGTGGAGGAGAGGAGAATGGAAGCAAGCAAGCAAGTTCTGTATGATATAATGTCTCTCGTTGGCCGTGAAGAGGGAATTCATTCATTCTGCGCGTTGAAAAAAAAACTTGTGTGCACGCGTTTCAGGACCAACCAACCACGCACGCACTCAACTCACTCACTCATTTCCAATCTCTTTGATCTGAGTCTATCGTGAAGACAGAGATTGTGGTTAGGTATAAGGATCTGCGGGTCGGAGTAACAGAGTAGTGAATAAGAAGCTGCTTACGGGCGTGCAGTTGTGATTCTTCGCTGCTGCAGGAAACATCGTTCCACGTTTGGCAAAGATGGTGATGACTTGGATACGGGTTGGATTGACTGCGTGGTTGTTGGGAGGCTTGGCGCTATGTGCTCCGCTTGAAAGGCGAGAAGATTTGAGGCCTGTGATAAGCACTGATGTGAGTGGTATCTCGATTCCGCTGCGTGAAGCAGAATATTTACTTACTCTGCTTATAGTTCCCTGATCCGTCCATCATCAAGGTCGGAGACACTTGGTATGCGTTTGCTACGCAGTCGACACATGACTTCAAGAACATCAAGGTTCAGCTGGCGACTTCGAAGGACTTCAACTCCTGGACGCTCACTGGAAAGGATGCACTCGGCAAGATGGGTTCCTGGGTACGAGCGAATGACCCGGCGGTGTGGGCTCCGTCCGTAAGTCGAAGACCGGATGGCAAATTCTTGTTGTATTATTCTGCCGTGACGAAGACTGCTGGTAACGGTCGATTCCATTGCGTGGGTACTGCTGTGGCGGACAATGTCGAAGGACCTTACAACTCGAACACTGATGAGCCATTTGCATGTCCGACAGACCAGGGCGGCGCTCTGGATGCTTCATACTTTCGGGATGGCGACAAGCACTACGCCCTTTACAAAGTTGATGGAAACGCACTTGGTAATGGCGGGTCGTGCGGAAACGGCGTGCCACCCATTAAGAAGACCCCCATCATGATCCAGCAAGTGCAGGCGGACGGATTTACGAAGATCGGCGGTCCAGTAGAATTGATCTCGAATGGCCCTTCCGATGGTCCGCTTGTTGAGGCACCTTACATGATCAAGAACAACGATGGCATGTACGTGCTGTTCTTCTCGTCAAACTGCTGGACGACGGACCTCTACGATGTCGCTTATGCTACTAGCAGAAGCCCTCTGGGGCCATTCGATAAACAGAATGCGCCACTATATGTGACTGGAACGCAAGGAATGATCGGACCCGGCGGTGCTAGCGTGGCGGAAGACGGTGTCCACTTCGCACTGCATGGATATGAGGATCGTAGTCGAATTGGCGGCAGACGATCTCTGTACGTGACCAGAATCAATGTTGAGGGACGGAAGGTCCTGCTGGCGTAATGTCTGAGAGGCTTTGTCGATGAATGGCCAGCCTCACGTTGCATAGTTTAATCTATGATACCCAGGAATGCATCAGGCTGAAATTTTGAGCATGGACACATCGTGTACGCTCTTGGACGTGGGAAGGCTACTTGTTGTTCGCTGTTGCATCATCTGCGTCTGCACTCGTGGGAGTCCTGATTCCGCCTTCCCAAACCTCGAATTTGGTATTGCTCTCTGCGCACCAGGCTCCAAACACGACTTTCAAAGCCCGGTTCCACCCGATGAGATTTCGCTCATCTCCAGGAGCATACGCCTTGCTCTCGTAGATTGGGTCTTTCAGAAGAGCAATGCGAGCAGAAAGCTGATTTGTCCAGGTCAAGCCCAAGCTGGGTGTCTTCAGGCTGGCCACAGATGGATCATCTCCCCAGCCAGTGAAGAATTTCTGTTGGTGATCGAGAGCAAGAGGATCGTCGTTTGACAACAAGCCGACGGAAGCAAATCGCTGGAGTGGCGTTCCCGGCCGTGTGCTTTGCGTTGATTGAGTGGCAAGTGCGAGCCCCGGTTCTATGCTTGTAAATCGATCGGCAACCTGGTTGGCGACTACAACGGCAACATTATGCTTATGGGCAAGACTTCGCAGAAATGAGCCAGTTTTGGCAAGTTGTGCACTGCGCTTTGCCAGTGCTTCAGATGCCTTCCTGCCCGGGCCGCCTTTGTCGAATTCGGCGCGGTAATTAGCCGCCACCGAATCGATCACAAGGAGGCCAACGTTGTGCTTCTCGATAGCGACTGGAACCTGATATCGGAGGATATGCTCCTGAGCCTCAAGATCGTGAATGTGTGTGCTGTGGACCTTGCTGAGGGATGGTCTTGCTGCTGGTGGCAATTCGACTAGTTTTGGATGGGTTTTCAATATTTGCGCCAACCGGGTGGTCTGAAGCGGTGCCTCTGTCGAAATGTACAGAGCTGCTGTGCCGGATATCTGTACTGCTAGTAGCAAAGTCAAGAGAAACTGTGTTTTCCCAGCAGCGCTAAGCAATAGGTCAGATTGTACGAGTGTGACATATGAAATACGAGATGCACTCACCTTTCGCCGACAATCTCTGTCAAGTGGCCACGAGCGATGCCACCTCCTAGAAGCGCGTCCAGACGATCATCCAAGGTGCTGATCATCGCACGCTCTTGCTCGCCATTGTCGCGTGAAATGAGGCTCGCTGATGCCGTGTCTGCGTGTAAGGCGTCAATCAACGCGTCCGCCAGTTTCTTCACCTCGCCAGGCGGAACATGAGCGCGCTTGGCGACATGCAGGGCGTCGAGGGTGAGCAGGTCGGCGGTTGAAATGTGGGCGCGCTCGAGCGACGGCAGGATGTGAGTGTGATTGGAGATATCAAAGTCGGGCAGGACGGTGAGCGTATTCATCTGTCTGCATATCTCCGTTATGTGTAGTAGGCGTATGTTATGTCGATGGAGGTCTAGGCTGGGCGCGGTCGTGTCCGCCAAGGAAAATCGAGGTCAAAGCGTCTTGGTTCGGGTGAAAGGCGCAGCGAGGACATCGTCATGTGCCTCGCAGCAACCGTAGCCGGCTATCTGGACGACATATTCTACTATCTACTACTATAATATAAGATCATCCTAGCCTTGCAATGACCGCTCTTACCTATCATCCTCACATCCTACCGCCATCCCATTGCATCGTTACATAGGTCACTATTATACTACCCTTGCGCCTCTAGACCTCCCTCATGCAAAGCTAGCTCTAGTACCACTCACGACTTCCTGTCGTCCGTCGGTATAGCTCTATCTTATTCTCTCGAGCACAACCACCGAAGTCCGGCGGAGCGCTTCGTCCAACACAGTCGGCCTCGTACTTCCGCACTGGGCCCGAATTCACTTCGCCCGAGGTGAAACAAAGCTCCCCAAGTCGGGCTTGAGAGACTCTGACAAGGTCAGTTTGCCGCCTGTCTTTCCTGTGACCTTCGTGAAGTGCCGCACTCTTCGGTGCAACGGCGATCCCACGTGCAACCATGAGGCCTATTATTACACCTTTGCGGGGCTTTTGTCCTTGATACTTATTAGAGCCATCTGCTGCTTTTACCCATTCGAATCATCTTAGCCGGCCAAGCCATGTCCTCCTACTATCATCAAGATTGCCATTACTTCTACCGCACTACTTTGCGTGGCTTATCCGTTGCCACGCTTGTGTCGCCTTTACATTCGTGATTGACGTCAAATGCTTACATTCATCATGTCTCCAGTTCGGACTCTGCCGTCCATCGACGAACAAATCGCCAAGGCACACAGACGAGACTCCGGCGTCATGGGCGAACGATCACATGAGAACGCCAAAGAGGTGGCTCAGAGCTATTCACAGAAGCAGACCGATCCGCTGGCATCACACAAGAACCCCGAGTCCAGACCAGGAGTCACCTTCGCGGCCCAGGACAAATTGCCAAAGTTGCCAATTCCGGACCTTGAACAGACGTGCAAACGATACCTTGAGGCTGTGGACCCTCTACAAAATGCACGTGAACATGCCGATAGTGAGCGTGCGGTTCAAGAATTTCTCCGAACAGATGGTCCCCAGCTTCAGGAGAAGCTCAAAGAGTATTCGGCCAACAAGAGCAATTACATCGAGCAGTTCTGGTACGATTCATATCTAAACTTCGACAACCCAGTTGTGCTCAATCTAAACCCATTCTTCTTGCTTGAAGACGATCCAACCCCGGCACGTAACAACCAGGTCACCAGAGCCGCCTCTCTTGTTGTGTCCGCACTATCATTCGCACGTGCCGTCCGAAAAGAAGAGCTGCCTCCTGATATGATCCGCGGCCAGCCTCTGGACATGTACCAGTACTCTCGACTATTCGGTACAGCTCGTATACCGACCGAAAGCGGTTGCCAAATCGGCCAGGACCCAACTGCGAAGCACATCGTTGTGCTCTGCCGAGGACAGTTTTATTGGTTCGATGTTCTCGATGACAACAATGACCTGATCATGACGGAGAAGGATGTGGCCCTCAACCTTCAAGTCATCACAGAGGATGCCGAACAGACTCCAATTCACAGCCAAGCCAAGGGAGCTCTTGGTGTGCTCAGTACCGAGAATCGCAAAATCTGGTCCAGCTTGCGAGATCTCATAAGCAAGGACGAAGGTTCCAACAACAGCGACTGTCTCAACATCGTCGACTCGGCACTCTTTATTCTCTGTCTGGACTATACTGAGCCAAAGACCAGTGCGGAACTATGCATGAATATGCTATGCGGTACCTCAGAAATTGAGCGTGGCGTCCAAGTGGGCACATGTACGAATAGGTGGTACGATAAGCTTCAGATCATCGTTTGCAAGAACGGCAGTGCAGGAATCAACTTCGAGCATACCGGTGTCGATGGTCATACAGTTCTGCGCTTCGCGTCAGACGTCTACACCGATACAATTCTTCGATTCGCACGCACGATCAACGGCCAAGCACCATCACTGTGGGCATCACAGTCCCCGGATCCTTCAAAACGGGACCCAAAGAGCTTTGGCGATGTGAGCACGACACCGCACAAGCTGGAGTGGGACATGGTCTCCGAGCTCACTACCGCCCTCCGCTTTGCAGAGACCAGGCTCGCAGATCTCATCCAGCAAAACGAGTTCCAAACTTTAGAATTCGAAGAATACGGCAAGAACTTCATCACCTCCATGGGCTTCTCACCCGACGCATTCGTCCAAATGGCTTTCCAAGCTGCATACTACGGCATGTACGGCCGTATCGAATCCGTCTACGAACCCGCCATGACCAAAGCCTTCTTCCACGGCCGAACAGAAGCCATCCGCTCGGCCACGCACGAAAGCGTAGAATTCGTGCGAACATTCTGGGCCGAAACGCCTCCCGCCGCGAAAAAAGTCGAAGCCCTGAAAAAAGCCTGCGAAAAACACGCCGCTCTGACCAAAGAATGTGCCAAAGCCCAAGGCTTCGACCGACACCTCTACGCCTTGATGTGTATCTGGCAACGCCAAGTCGACGGCGACCCGGAACTCAACGACGACGGTGACGACTGGAGCAGTCCCTCGCCCACCAACATCTCCACCTCCTCCCCAAAACGCAACAGCTACACAACAAGCGACGCCTCCTCCTCCTCCGAACCCCCCACACCCACCCCCCGCACCCTCCCCACCATCTTCTCCGACCCAGCCTGGGACAAAATCAACAACACCATCCTCTCGACCTCCAACTGCGGCAACCCTTCCCTTCGCCACTTCGGGTTCGGGCCCACATCAGGCGAAGGTTTCGGCATCGGCTACATCATCAAAGAAGGCAGTGTGTCCATTTGCGCGAGCTCGAAACATCGGCAGACGAAACGCTATATTGCGGCTCTGGAGGCTTATTTTTTGGAGATGAGGAGGTTGTTGAGGTTGACGTATAGGAGGAGGAGTGCGAGGAGGGAGGAGGAGAAGGGGATGATGATGAAGAGTGGGAGGCGGGGGAGGGTGGTGGATAAGGATAAGGGGATGGATGGGAGTGATGAGGAGGATGATGATGATGATATGGGTGGTTGTAAGTTTTTTTTTTCTTTGCCTGAGGTGAATAAAGGAGAAAATTACTAATGATGATGAATAGATGGATTCTTCGATGCGGGCATGTTGTTGCAAGCACTCAAAGCCAAGGATGAAGGCGCGGAGAAGAAAGGTAGTGAGAAGGCACAGCAGAGGAGGGAAGTTGGGAAGAAGTTGAGGTTGATGGAATACTGAGGATGATGATGATGAATGGGAGGGAATTGAAGATATACACCACTTGCATAATAACATGTAGGAATCAAGGAGAATTGGATTGAGCTGCTCGACATATGTAAACATGAAAAGGACGAAACTCCCAAGTCAAAGTCGAGGAAGGCGAGGACACCTCACCAAATACAATCCGCTCGCGAGCTGCGGAGATATCATTAATATGCGAAGGTACTATATATTACAGATTCGGCATCATGTGTCCAACTCATGCTTCCTTGCTGAGAAGTCCATAATACCCAACAAAAACCCAGACTGACATGGGTGGCGAAAGTTTGTATCTGTCTCGAAAACGCCGACGCCATGCTGTAATAAATCGAACAACGAGGTCATGCGTCTTCTTATTTCGCCTGCATAACATCGACATATCGACCACCTTTCTTCTTGCTCTTGACTGTGCCGCCTGCTTTTCTTGCTGTCGGCTCGCCGAGCAAGTCATCGAGACTACTTGCGTTGGACATGCTCGTAGGAGGTCGACTCGGCGGCTTGGATGGAGGGCCGGTTCCGTTCAGTGCTGCGATGGCAGGATTCAAAGGCATTGCGCCAGAATCAGATCCGCCAGCAGGAGTGCCGATTCGGGAGGGAGGGCCAGATGGAGGTCCTTGACCAAGCTGAGGAGAGCCAGAGGTCGATGGCGGTCCCGGAGGTGCAGCACCGCCAAGTCCAACTCCAGAGCTGACTCTGCTTGGTGGCCCGGATGGAGGTCCCATTGCAGCGCTCGCGACTCTGCTTGCGCCTCCTTTTGGCGGAGGTGGCGTAGCAGCCGCTGCGGTCTGAGCGGACTGAGGATCTTTCTTGTTGACCCACTTGCCCAGATCCTTGTCGAAATAGAAAGAGTTCTCCTCGCCAAGTTTTGCTTTGATGGGCTTGTTTGGAGCCGACTGTGGCATTGAAGTGTCTTTCTTGCCACCAAACCAGCCTCCGCCGCCAAGGCCAACACCGCCGAACCATCCCTTCTTGCCTTCTTTTGGCGCACTATCGCGCGCTGCATCTGCCTCGGCAGCTTTACGGAAGGCTTCTTCGGCTATGCGGTCTGCTTCCGACTTTGACATTGTGGAGGACTGGTTTGCCGAAGTGTTGGTAGCCGGCGTAGAGGATTTGACAGCGGCAGCGCGCGCAACGAGATCGTCATCGTCGTCATCATCCATCATTTTCCGTCTAGGCTTGTGCTCTGCTTCTTCCGCCTCGGGCTCTGGTTCGTAAGGCTGATAGCTAGGTGGCTCGTAGCCATAGCCCGATGATGGCGGCTCATATCCAACGGTCGGAGAAGGCTGGTAGCTGTCTGCGTTACTCTGGGAGTGAGAACCTCCATTCTCGGGATCTTGTACCGTATCGTCAAGATCGGGCCCAGTGCCTCCTTCAAAGGCCGGCACGGGGGAATCAAATCCTTGCACAGCGGGTGCTGCAGATTGCTGAGATGCGACAGTCTGGTAATTGTTGGCACTTGACTGCTCTACAAGCGCAGGTCTAGGCTCATAGCTTCCACTCGAAGAATACTGGGCACTTCCTCTCCTTGAGTCGGACATGTATGGTACTCCATAGTCAGAGACAGCTCTGTTGGCCTCAGGCCTGGCTACGTCAAGGCCACCGGAAGACGGGCGCGGTGATGGTGCGGGCGCGTATCTCCTTTCGGATGAAGCGCGTTGTGGCTCACCCGCGGGCATGCTTTTATTGCCAGCAGCAAGAGGTGCGTACTTGCCACCATTTACCGCCCCGGCTGAAGGAGCATACTTGCTTGGTGCTGAGGTTGGTGCGAAGGGCGGCTGCTGAAAGGGCGTTGACATGGCAGGCTGCCCGTACGAAGGTACTGCATTGCCACCCAACATCGCGCTGTATAGTCCCTCTCCTGAGCCTCGACGACTAAGATCTGGCGAATCAGCGTTTACCATTCCGAATACTTCACTGCCAGGGCCACCTCCGGAGGCATTCGAACTGTGATCGTCGTCACCAGAGACGAACTTGGTGAACCAGCTAGAGGTCTTTGAGGTCACCTTGTTCATCGCGCCCTTGCTGAGCAGGCCTTTGCTATCGGTTTGAGGAGTCTGCGATAGGAATGCCGAGAGATCTGCGACAGTCTGCGTGAAGGTAGGATGGTAGTATGGCGAGGGCTTCGTGGTCGACTGATAAGCTGCCGTGATGTGGTCGCAGTAATTCGAGGCTTTAGATTTGAGCCCCGAGGCTGCGAGCTGTTGGGCATGTACGAGCTTCCAGCTTTGCAGATGCGCAATATACTCTGGCCGCTGGATCGCTAGCGAGGAGGCCCATTCGTAGATCTCAGTCAAGATCACAGCATCCAAGTCGTGGCCGAGTTCCGAGCCATTCGCACCGATCAGCACAAATGTCGCTTCTGCATCGTCATTCCCAGTGTGTCTGGCCAATTGTCTGGCGAACAAGAAACAGCTGTGCGCCGCTTCAGCCCTGTCGTAACCTGCAAGCAGCTTCCCTAGTGCGAGCAGAGAATGCACATCTGTTGGCGTGCGATTTCCCGCAATCATACCAAGAGTCTCTTGCCATTGATCAAGACCTTCGAGTGGATTTGAAGCAATGGCACTACCGGTCTTGGAGACCATCTGCCGACCCTCTCTGGCACTTGGTGGTACAAGTTCGTCCACACATTCTTCTGCATTGCCTGCAAATACCTGGTAAAGAGCAGCGAGGGATCGCGCATCACTGCCAACGGTCTTTACCTGGCTTCGGACGAATGACTGAATTACCTGCTTCCATATTTCAGGGCCGAGAGTGGAGGCAATGAGCATTGCGTGGCCCCACATTTTCTTCTCTTCTGCCAGCCAGACAGCACGTTCACGCTGTCCTTCAAGTAGAGCTTGGCGAAGCTGGAAAACTACCGCCTTGTCGACAGAGTCTGCGTGAATGGCATCTGCGCCTTTCATTGTTGCGATCGGGCTCTGCAAGTCTGCAACCTGGCTCATTTGGCTGAGATTAGGTAGCAGAACGGCTCGAAGCTCATCTTCGATCTTTTTATCGCCTTCAAGCTTGCCATCATTTTCAACGAAGACTTTCATGATCCTCCACAGCGTGAGCTTCTCTTCGGTTCGCTTCTTGAGATGTGGCTCAGTCTGAAAGTCCATCCCGATATGCTGTGCTCGTTGCTCAAGAGCTGCAATCTTCGTTGCCATCCAAGCAGCAACATCCTTTTTCTTCTTGGCTTTGAGTGGAAGTGGTCCTGGGAACTTCGCATTGATCTCGTCTATAGGCATGAAAGTTGTTGCTTGCTCGACGCTTATGGAGCCGGGGGTGCATTTGATGCTTGGAAGGCCGTGGCCGGCAGCGTAGAATGGTGTTTGTTTTGGAAAGCTGGTGGTGACTGCACCGGAATCTCCCCAGTGGAAAATCGGTTGGCCTTTCCAACGCTGCAAAGGATCTTGCGCGTGCTGGTCACTCGGCGGCACGAAGTTGAGATCTCGTGAGAATTCACGGCGATGGGGCAGGAATGAAGCAAGATTCGGGCCAGGTCCTGATGGATTTGTTGAGGTCTGAATGCCTGTAACAGTCGCTTGGTCGGGAGGCAATGGAGCAGCATACTTCGAGACCTTCATGGCGGCTGGAGGAGATTCTGTCTGCGGTCGTTGCGGAGGAGATGTGATGTTTGCACTTGGCCCCCGCTGGTCAATTGGAGAGTAGCTCGAGCTGGTTGCTCGCTCAGGAGACATGATAGCTGGCGAGGCACGGCCTCCAATAGACTTTGGAGGCGACGACGGCAATGAAGGTGCGCTGCGGGCAATGTCGTGAGCCAGTGGCTTTTCATGGTATGCAAGCGGGCTACTCGTTCTCGGCGCAAACGCGTGAGACTGCGAATGTTGGATTCCAGGATGGGTAGCAGGAGCTGACGTTGTAGGTGCTGGACCATACTTTTTGGCAGCGGCTTGCGCAGCCGGTGCAGGAGAATATCGCGATGCTGGAGGTGGAGCTTGGCCGCTCGGCGGCGCCGGAGAGAAGCGATTTTGAGTCTGGGACGGACCCGGTAAGCTATTCGGCGAGTAACGCTGATTGATGTGTGGCGCAGAAGGCGTTTGGATGGGCGTTGGTGCTGTAGGCTGATCTGGCAAGAGTGGAAGCCTCTCGGGCTGAGATAAGCCGGGGTAAGGCTGTTGTGCAGGTGTCGGAGGAGCTTGAGGTCTCTGTGGTGGTTGCACTGAAGGTGCCAAGCCACGGAGAGGTTGTTGCTGCAGCATTCCTGCTTGTGGTTGAGGGGTGTAGGCACCAGACGGACGAGCGCGTGGCCTGGCAGTCATTGGAAGGTCTTCGAAGAAGCCACTTGCGTTGCTCGTCCTCGGAGTGGACTTCGGTGCAACTGCACTTCCCGTCGCAGTGTTAGGCGGAGGTGCCGGCACTAATCCTGAGCTCAAAGGCGGAGTCAAGCTGACGGGCTGCGAACCTGCAGTAGGTGGTCGAGCAAGAAGCGGATGCTCGTTTTGCGAGGAGATGCTACTGCTTCGTGGGGGTGGGGTGGGCGCTGCTTGCGAAGTTGAAGGTGCTTGTCGCGGTCTTTGCCTGGGCTGCTTCACAACATCCATGGGAAGATCGTATGGAGACTGGTAGCCCCCTTTGGCCTTGTCCACGAAGCTCTGTGCTGATTGAGCACTCGGTCGCTGTGGTGGCTGTTGCGGCTGCTGTAGCGGCGCACCTTGGTTATATACATCGTACAGCCCGGTCGTGGGTGTGCCTGCGGACCTGCCATGGCTTTGGCTCAGCTGGAGTGGAGCTGCAGCATATGGGTCGGCCTGAGGTGCCCTCGGCACGGATTGCTGAGCTGTTTGAGGCATGTATGGGCTGGCATTTCGTTGAAGCTCTTTCGAGGCTTGTTGCACGTTCTGCAAGGGAGGTGCGGGTACAGAATCTGACAGCAACTCATCGTCCAGAAAACCATCGTCGTCGTCCCCAAAGAAAGACGAGGGGTCGAGAGCACCGTCATCTAGTAGGTCATCGTCGCCCAAAGCCGCAGCAAATGCAGCAGCCATGTCCTCGTCAGCCTGATCGGCCATACCAGTGGCTGGTGCCGCCATGGTGGGTGCTTCCTCGGCAGTAGCTACTGGGATCGTAGACGACAAACTAGGCTCTTCGGTCGTCAAACTTGACGCTCCAACGAGCTCTCCAAATGTTTCGTCTGATCCCAGTCCACCCCATGTATCCTTCCGCCGATGTCCCTTGGACTGTTGGCTCTCTGCCGTCGCAGTCACTTCTTGCTCGCCGAGGAAATCGAAGGCGTCATCTTTCGCGGTGGACCCCCAAGCATCATGCGCCGGCTTGCTGACAGGATCAACGGGAGGGAATGGATCGGTCGAAGTCGTCTGGACTGGTGTGGAATGCTCATCGTCAAGCAAGTCTCCGAACGTCTTATCGTCGCCAGCAGCTGGCCATCCGGCATCAATGCTTGTTTTGATCTCGTGCTCTTTCTCTCGCGCTTCTGTCTTTGGCAGCTCGGTGAAGTTGGTCGTGAAACTGCGCTCGATTTGTTCAATATGTGTTCTAGCCTTGGGCGCTGGTTGGTTTGGCGCAGCAGCTCCGTCAAACTCGTCCGAGACCGAGTCTTCCCCGATGACTTCCATTGTCGCGTCCTGTCTCGCATCTTGAACAGTAGGTGGAGCTTCGGGATCTTCCAGCAGAGGGGCACTAGGAGCTTCGTCCACAGCCTCCTCCATCGCCGTGGCCTCGCCCTGATGTTCGTACTCCAACGCAGCCTCCTGTAGTCGCTGCTGAGACTTGCCAAGCTCCGTCTCAAAGTTCAGGTCAGTCGCAACAGGTGTCTGCATTCCCGGAGTACCAATCCACATGTGATCGTGGGGTGAAGCAGGCATGTCTGTCTCTAACTGCAATTCTTGCGCCGGCGCCGAGTCTCCCTGGCGAAATATGGGAGTCTCCGCGTCGATCTGGTCGATGGCTGTGAGCGGCTCATCGTCGCTGTCCAATACAGGTGCCTGAGTACTGGCCCGTCCGTTCATCGACCCTTCGACGTCGCTCTCGGTGTTGGGTAATTGTGACATGTGCTCGGGCGTGATGACCTCGGAGGTCGGGCGAATGTTGGTCTGCACGGTTATGCTCTGTTTTCGGCTGGGCGATTCAGCGCTCTCGCCGTCATCCTCCTGCACATGCTGCATAGACTCTGCGTGCGGCTGCGGTCTCGGCTTCTCGGGCGTAGGTTGGGGAAACCTGTCGTAGAATTCGAGCTCGGAGGCGGTACTTATTGTTCTCGCATGGCGCGCATGGGAGTCGGGTCGCTGGGCTGGGTTCCATGCGCCTTCGCCGGGCACGAGGGCGGCTGGGTCTGTGGTGGATTTATTTGACAATGCTGGCGCGGGTGCTGACGTCCAGGCACTCCCGAAGTCTGGGTATGCATCGTCGCTCATCGTGATCGTGACCGTAACCGTGACAGTGACAGCGTCCGGCCCAGCCGCGGAAGTATTATTAGAGAGCGTGTAGGGTGCGGCACCTGCGCATTGCCTCAGTCAGTACTTGGCAGTGCAGGCTGTTGTTCTGTGGTGGTGTTTCTGCGTCGGACATGGAATCGTCGAGGGAAGCCACGTTGCGCCGAGGATACTGTTGCATCTGTGGAATCCCTGTCACTTACCTATTATAATAATACCAATGTGCGTCTATGTAGAAGGGCAGGCCATGACAGCTTATGGGCATCAAAGGCTAGCAGTAATAAGAATAAAAATGCCAGGAGGCGTGACTGATGAATGTGGCCATATGATAAGGGGACGGATACTACAGATGCAGCCGCAGCTGTTTGTGGCGCAATGTGCCGCCGGAGTCCGCATTAAATAATGCAATAATGCATGTGAGGGTGAGACCAGACAAAGGCGATTCATCATCTTATGATACACCTGCCCATGCTATTCTGAAATCCAACCTCGATATCTACTCACGTCCTCCAACCCCTAAGCAATGACATGAGGCATGACCAGTCCGCATGCATACCACACACCCCTCGACCAGGACCATGCCTTTGACGACGATGGCGACTCGGAGGAAGATCTTGTGCTTCACGAGCTAGACCCGCATACCACGACAGCGCCGCCTCGCATCAGTCATGACTTTGGCGCCCGTATACCACTGCGCAATCTGCGCTTTGGTGGTAGACGACGACCACTGAATAATGGCCAGTATGAATATAACGAAGAATCGGCCCAGCGCATAAGTGCAGCCAGCTCTGCCCAAAGCCAGAACGATGATGCGCCTTTGCTGCAGGAGACCCACGAAGGTAGTCTGAGGAAGACATCACACTTGGCTTCGTATGGCTATGCAGAGCATGCGCGACCCAAAAGGAGTCTGCTTTCCTTCTTGCCCTTTGTAAAGCGTACCACTCCTATACACCTCCCGTCTACAGCAGACGCCGACGAGCCTGAGGATGAGCATGATCCGGCCGCGACGAGATCCATAGCAGTTGGGCAGAAGCAGGCTTCACGATTCCCACCCAACGCTATATCCAACGCGAAGTACACGCCATGGAGCTTCCTACCGAGAACTCTCTTCAACGAGTTCAAGTTCTTCTTCAACATGTATTTCTTGCTGGTGGCCCTATCACAGATCATACCCGCACTGCGCATAGGTTATCTGAGCACATATGTGGCGCCATTGGCATTCGTGTTGAGTATCACTCTTGGAAAGGAAGCTTACGATGATATCAACAGAAGAAAGAGGGACAGCGAAGCCAACAGCGAAGCATACAAAGTATTACAATTTGATGAGCCGGGAACGAATGGGCCGAATGGAAGCATCACAAGCAAGAAAAGGAAGATTAAGAGCACAGCGGAGAAGAAGAAAGGCAAGCGCAGGCGGGTCTCACTAGACGAAGATGCAAGGTTACAGCAAGCCGAGGATGAGGAGTACAGGACTCAAGGGCTTGAGACTCCTTCAACCAGCGTTACAGACATTATGAAGCCGTCAAGAGACCTCAAAGTTGGGGATGTGCTGGTTCTTGGAAAAGACCAGAGGGTGCCGGCCGATGTGGTCATCTTGAAGAGCTTCAGCTCTGAAGCTGCTACACAAGCAACGATGATCGAGCGGAGGAGATCGGATCCAACACTGTTAGGCCTTGGAGAAGGAGCAGCTTCTTCTGACGCCCAGGCCCGGGCATCATCAGGTCAAGACCTGGAGAATGAAACCACAACCTCAGATCCCAGTGGTGGGGGCGAGGCCTTTATTCGCACCGACCAGCTTGATGGAGAGACTGATTGGAAGTTGCGCCTGGCGACCCCAATTGCACAGAACCTCAGTCCCTGCGAATATGTGCGACTGCGCGTGACGGCCGGGAAGCCTGACAAAAGGGTCAATGACTTTGTTGGAACGATCGCGCTGGAAGCAAAACATCGGCGAGAACGGGATTCCCCCAATACAAATGGACCATCTACCGGAGACGGAAGTCCAGGCCGGCAATCAAGTCCACTAACGATTGACAACACGGCATGGGCGAACACGGTTCTCGCGTCGTCAACCACAGTGCATGCTGTAGTGGTCTACACAGGCTCTCAGACCCGAGCAGCGTTGTCTACATCTGCGTCCAGGTCGAAAACGGGACTGCTCGAGCTAGAGATCAACAGCCTAGTGAAGATTCTGTGCCTACTCACAGCAGCATTGAGCATTATCCTCGTGGCTCTTGAAGGCTTCAAGAACGAGTGGTATGTTGCGGCGATGCGCTTTCTGATCCTTTTCAGTACCATTGTTCCAATATCACTTCGTGTCAACCTGGATCTGGGCAAAAGCGTCTACGCCTACTTCATCCACCGTGATACAGGAATACCAGGTACCATAGTTCGAACGAGTACGATACCTGAAGACCTGGGCCGCATTGAGTATCTGCTCAGCGACAAAACTGGTACACTGACCAGAAACGAGATGGAGCTGCGCAAAGTTCATGTCGGGACTGTGAGTTATGGCGATGAAGCAATGGAAGAAGTTAGCGGCTATGTCAAGCAGGCTTTCGATGTTGCAGATGATGGCGAAAGAGAAGCTTTGTTCACACCGTCCGCAGGAATCGGCTCCTTGAGTGGCGCCACGCGGACAAGACGCGAGATTGGTTTGCGTGTACGAGATCTCGTTCTCGCTTTGGCATTATGTCACAACGTAACGCCAACGACCGAAGAGGACGAGGAAGGTACACCCAAGATATCTTACCAGGCATCATCTCCGGATGAAATTGCCATCGTGCAATGGGCTGAACAAGTTGGGCTTCGACTTTCACATCGAGACCGGAAGAGCATATCGCTACAGTACACTGGCAGCGATCGAATGGTGGTCAAGGTCGAGATCTTGAATGTCTTTCCATTCACTAGCGACAGCAAACGAATGGGCATCATCTGTCGCTTCATACGCAATGGTACTCAGGGTAAGGACGAAGCAGGAGAGATAGTGTTCTTTCAGAAGGGTGCCGACACTGTCATGACATCGATTGTCGCCTCCAACGACTGGCTAGATGAAGAGACTGGCAACATGGCACGTGAAGGCCTCAGAACGCTCGTCATAGGTCGCAAATTTATGTCGGCGCAGCAATATGCGGCATTCAACGCTGCCTACTCTGCAGCCTCCTTGTCGCTCGCCGGTCGCGACGCTGCCATGGCGGAGGTTGTGAAACAGCACCTGGAGAACAATCTTGATCTTCTTGGTGTGACAGGCGTGGAGGACAAGCTTCAGCCAAAAGTGAAGCCAAGTCTCGAGCTCCTGCGGAACGCAGGAATCAAGATATGGATGCTCACTGGTGACAAAGTGGAAACAGCGCGGTGTGTCGCTGTCTCTTCTCGGCTGGTCTCTCGACAGCAGACTATACACACCATTGCAGGATTGAAGAACCGCAACCTTGCTCTCGATGCTTTGGGCCCGTTGCGAAGTCAGGCCAATGCGGCTCTGCTGATCGATGGACAGTCTCTCGCATTGTTCTTGCAACACCACCGAGACGCTTTCATCACTACAGCTGTCAAGCTCCCTGCCGTCATTGCCTGTCGCTGTTCTCCGACCCAGAAAGCAGACATTGCGCACCTCATCCGCGCGTACACCAAGAAGCGCATAGCCTGCATCGGCGATGGAGGCAACGACGTTTCGATGATTCAAGCGGCGGACGTTGGTGTCGGTATCGTGGGCAAGGAAGGAAGGCAAGCCTCGTTAGCCGCCGACTTCAGCATTACGCAGTTTGCGCATCTCACGAAGCTGCTTGTCTGGCATGGGCGAAACAGCTACAGGCGAAGTGCAAAACTTGCACAATTCGTCATGCATCGTGGGCTCATCATCTCAGTCTGCCAGACTGTGTTCAGCGTCGCGTCCAAATTCGAGCCCATAGCGCTCTACCGAGACTGGCTGCTCGTTGGTTACGCAACCGTGTACACCATGATGCCTGTCTTCAGTCTGGTCCTTGACAAAGATGTTGATGAAGGACTTGCGAATCTCTACCCAGAGCTCTACAAAGAGCTCACGTTGGGCAAGAGTCTATCCTATCGGACGTTCTTCATCTGGGTGGCGATCTCGATCTACCAGGGCCTCATAATTCAAGGCGGCTCAGAACTCCTCATGCCCGGCTTCAACAAGAACGCATCTTTGGACGACCCTACTTATCAGCCTCTATCTACTCCTGGTTTCAAAAAGATGGTCAGCGTCAGCTATTCTGTGCTCATAGTGAACGAGCTTGTCATGGTTGCCGCCGAAATCACGACTTGGCATCCGATTATGATCTTCAGCATATTAGGCACAGCCGCGATGTATTTTGGGTCAATACCTGCCTTGAGCGGGTACTTTGAGCTGCATTTCATTGCGAGTCCTGGGTTCTGGTGGAGGTTTGCTGTCATTGCTGCGGCGAGCTTGGGTCCAGTCTATGGTGGCAAGCTCATTAGAAGAACTGTCAAGCCGCCTTCTTACAGGAAAGTGAGGGGCTGATCATGAGTACGTATGCTTTTGAATAGCATAGCGCAAGGTATTGAATGTGTTAATGTTCACGCCCCCTCGGGGTTGGTGTCGTCGTTCTTTCCTTTGGCGCTTAAAGTGCTGCCACGCGACGTGTGTAGTTGCCTGCCAGCTGGCTGAAATCTCAACCGAACGCAACATGCTGCAACTCAGCAATACAGATTGACGCAATCCAAAATGGCACCTCGACCGCCGTCGAAGAAGCGCGAAGCAGCCACCAACATGTCTGGCTACGAGCCATGGTCAACATGTTCGAGACTCGTCACTGGAGGCGCTCTTTCCCAGATGTCCACGTTCAGCAAGGACAGTCTCAACTTCCAGCATCTTGTGCAAATTGAGCACGAGGATGCGTTCAAGCTCCTTCCTGTACGCTTGCAACATCCATAGCTCGACCGATTCTACCTGGACACGCACGGCTGACAGCACCCTCTAGCTCACCATCACCGAAGGCTCCTTCGCGGGTCGTCATGTGCTTATGCTCGAGCCAGTGACGGACCACTTCCGCTTCTTGGATTTGCCTCCAGAGATCCGCAATCTGATTTACGATGAGCTGCTTCTAGAGCACAATCCTATCAAGATTGTCACTTACAAGGCCAAAGGTCGTGCTCGCCGAGCAGTCAGAAGCACTCTGCACCAGGGCCATCCTGGACTGACGTGGAACTCCAAACTCGGCACGTGGACCGGTCAGGCGTCGAGCGCACATGTGATTCTACAAGTCAACAAGCAGATGCTAGCGGAGGCAGGACCAATCGCGTATGGAAGCAACGTGTTCCGGCTCGACGACTATCGCGGCCTCCGAGACTTCCTGGAAGGGATTGGAAGCATGCGAGCTCATGTCAAGCAGATCAGACTCCTTTCGCCCATCTACTATAGCACAGTCGCAACTACAGCTTTGCACAAGCTGAAAGACGCAAAAGGCCTGGTCAGCTTGGAGTATCCTAGAGATATGCTGAGCGACAACCCGGAATCGTATAAAGGAATCACTGCACAAGGTCTCTTCAACGACTGCAAACAACTTTTGAAGGCGCTTCACAGCTATCGAAAAAAGCACCGAAATAGTGTTGACGATCTGGTGGACATCATCAAGATCACGCCTGGTGTGCATAGCATCTGTGCAAAGGCTCGGCGCGGCGAGGCTTGCAAATGCGGCAGTGCTATGCAGGAAGATGGCTGCAAGAATGTGATGGCCGACGTGGAGAGATGGAATGCTCAGCTGCGTAAGATGATCGTGGAAGAGTTTGGCATATAAAAGGAGGATCCATCTCTGACGATGAGCCATTCAAGACGGTGAAGGGATTGGCTTGAGCTGGGACAGGAACGTCTGTCTGATCAGACTGAGACAGAAGCTGAAAGGCATCGATATGTCAGCTATGAATCTGCTCTTGGTCCACAATCCTTGTCGGCGATGGCGCAATCCGTCAAAAGCTTAATTTGGTGTCCGTGCCACCCCTGCATATCAATGGGGGCTGATTACCGAGTGCGGCGACTTCTGTGAGCTGTCACACAACGTTACTTCCATGAGCACAAAGGACGTGTTGTACGCCTCTGGACTTGCAGACAATGGCGCGCGGGCACAGTTTCTTTGATCACACGAGAAGTATTTTGAGATTTCCATGTTCGCGTCTCGCTTCACGCGCAGCAGCTGATGACATTGTCTACTTGTGCTTGTGTGGTGATGGTGTAGAAATTGAGAATGCTTGCTGCAGTGGTCTTTGTTCATTGCGGCTGCCCGTTGAGCTCGAGCAGCGACGCGTTCCTGCATTTGCATTGGATTCTGCTCTGCACCCTCCACCTCCAATCGCCGCTCTTCCTGCCCCGAACGCTCGCGACTCCCAGCAAGTCCAATCGTGACACTGCAATTGCCCCCTCCGACACGACATTGCAAGGCCACGCAAATGCCTCGCGCGTGCTAACCATTGCTGTTCAGCATCCACCTTCGCTTTTAGGACCGTTCGCGCGACATCATTGCATGGCCTTTCCGGAAGCTCTTAGAGTGTTGGAACCTCGATGGCTCCATCGCAACAACGACGACTGCACAAGCATAGATTAAGGCCAACTTTGGGAGCTCCACAACGATATGATGGCGTTGACGAGAGGCAGTCACACCAGGCCGGACGCTCGTCCACACATCTCAACGCACAAGCCTCGGCGCAGACGATACGAGAAGCTGCACGCAACACTTCGAGCGAGAGTAGAACGAGCCCGCCACACCTGCCATCACCTGCCCGTCAACATCAAGATGGTGTGCGCTCGCCTTATGCACCTGCCGTGCCTTCGCCGCTGAATCAAAGTCCCTCAATCTCGAGTGTTGAACAGCGAAGCCGAAAGAGCAGCGCGGAAAGTGCTGGCAAAGCAGAACTACCGGCCAGTCCTCCACGTCTCGAACGCCATCTGCCATCTGCTGCCCCTTCAGCTATTCCCGCGCCATCTCAGACGCCTGTCAAGCCGCGTGTGAGAATACCTGCCTTGCCGCAGATGGATTCGCTGTCAACACTCTCACACTCGACGCCAAGAAACGTACACGAACTGGGATCGGATTACTCCCGCTACCCGGATCCATTCGCTACACGATCAAATTCAGCGAATACATCGCAGCAAGATCTTTCAGCTCTGACAGTACAAACACCGACATACAGCTCGTCATCACATCTTGCACCAAGTCACGCAGTATCATCCTCCGACTTGGCTAAGCGCCTGTCAAACCCATTCAAGGACGAGCGGAGACTATCAGCATCAATGGTGTCGGAAGACATTACTCCGGTCGACATCGCTCCCGATAGTCCGCAGCCGGAGCCGAGAAATGCTGAAAAGAACAAGGAGTCCGCCTTTGCTGTCGCTGCCGACCCAGGCCGAAGAGCTGGCACGCCTGCATTCATCCATAACGCGGATCCCGAGAAAGTGCCTTTCTTTTGGCTGGACGATCGCCTGTCTGCTCCGTGTGCTTTCCCATTATACGTCGATCAACAAGAGGAGGACGATGACATGCATATGCCCAAGTGGGACGACGATAAGCAGTTCAGGCCTACATTCAAAGATCGCTTCTCAAGAGCCAACATCGTCAACACAGTCGGTGTGATTTTTTTGACCATGGGCCTTTTCACCATCTTTGTCGTTCTGCCGATCGTGTCATTTACTGGAACTAGTCTAATCCACACTTACGATACTCCATTGGATCAAATGTACGGCTATGGCGACGATAGCGAGGCGTGGGCGCATGTGAATGACAACAGCTATCCACTCATTCAGAATGTCCGATCTGGACTCATCGATCCTGACACACCAGACTCTGCCATGAGGAAGAAGGGCATTGATGGCCATAACCTCGTCTTGGTCTTCAGCGACGAGTTCAACGCCAAGAACAGGACTTTCTATCCTGGAGACGATCCCTACTGGTTTGCGCCAGATATGTGGTACGGAGCGACACAAGACCTTGAATGGTACGATCCTGATGCTGCAAATACTGGTTCGTAACAAACACATTCATCGCCGTAGCTTTCTGCTGACTATTTCCAGGCGATGGCACTCTGCAGCTTCAGCTTGATGCATTCCAAAATCATGGACTGGGTTACCGTTCTGGCGCTTTACAATCATGGAATCAACTGTGCTTCAAAGGCGGTGTCTTTGAAGTTTCCGTCAGTCTGCCAGGACCTGCAGGAATTCATGGCCTCTGGCCAGGTGTATGGACAATGGGCAACCTCGGACGTCCTGGTTTCCTCGCAACCACTGACGGCATGTGGCCGTACACATACGACAGCTGCGATGTCGGTATCACACCCAATCAATCGTCTCCAGACGGCACAAGTTGGCTTCCTGGTCAACGACTCCCAAATTGTGTCTGCTATGGCGAAGATCATCCGACACCAGGCACAGGCCGCGGCGCGCCTGAGATCGATATCATCGAAGTCAGCGCAGACTGGGGCGGGAAAGGCTATAGTGTGGCCACCCAATCCTACCAAGTCGCACCCTTCGACGGCTTCTACTATCCCAATTACGACTTTATGGAGACACCCAACTACAATTTCAGTATGGTGAACACGTACACTGGAGGACCATATCAACAGGCGATCTCCACAACCACGATGCTGAACAATCAGTGGTATGACGGAAAACAGTACCAAAAGTATTCGTTCGAGTACCAACCCGGCAGCGGTCAGAATGCCTTTATCGCCTGGAAGGTTGGGGACGATGAGATGATGCGCTTCGACGGTCGTGCTATTGGGCCGAACGGCAATATCCAAGCACGGCTCATCACAGAAGAACCGATGGCGATGATCCTGAACCTGGGCTTCTCGCACAGCTGGGTCAATGTCGACCAAGCAAACCTGAAGTTCCCTACCATCATGCGAATTGACCATGTCCGGTGGTATCAAAGAGAAGGCGAAGAGATGGTGACGTGCGATCCGCCAGGCTACGAAACAACCGACTACATCGCACGACATCCCGAAGCGTACAATAATCCGAATTATACAAAGTGGGAAGACACTGGATACTCTTGGCCCACGAACAGCCTCATGCATGGTTGTTCTGCACAGCAGTCATAATCGCATCCAGGTTGGAAACCAGGCCTGACTTTCACGGGGTGTTGGTGCGACTGTACATATCTGTAGAGTATATACGCTACGCATCACAATCCATTTACTGTAAGGGAAGAATTTTGGAAAGCATAGAATGCACTTCCCCCGCGAGTGGCTAGAAAGGCTTTCTATCTTCTGCTGGGATTCTTGTAGCTACGATGGAAGGCTACTTTGCACAGCGTCGTACTGTAGTGCAAGTCAGTTTGTGCTCGGCCGGGATAGTTCTATTAAAACCCGAGATCATTTAGAGTTCTAAGATAAATCTGCTAGAACTAGCCTGCCCTGCTAGGCCGATAATGACTTCTTTACCGTGGAACATGAATACTTATTACATGAAACAGACAAACAGAAGAGATATACTGTAGCCGCCCGGCTAAACCTCGCGCTCCCTTCACAACACGTCGAGCACGCTACTTTGTCAGCAGTATCGCGACTCTGGATCCAAACCACCGTACCCACAGATCCTTCCTCCATCAAGAAAAATGGGAAACATCTGTAGCTCTACCACTCCACGAAAGAAGGCGCAACATATATCACAAGAAACCCTCGACGAAGAAGAAGAGAAACAATATCATTCGTCACCACCAAAAAGCCTCCAACTAATTCCCACCCCCGACACACCAACAACAACAAAAGCCAGCACGCAATGCGCATACATGATGCCCACCTTCCTCTCCATGGCCCAAAAAACCCCCCACCTCAAAGTCCTCGACATAGGCTGTGGCTCCGGCGGCATAACGCTAGACTTGGCCCAAAAAATCCCCCAAGGCCACATCACAGGCTACGATATCTGTGGATCCGCTCTGTCGACAGCGCGAATGCGTGCCGAAGAACGTGGGGTTCGGAATGTGGAGTTTCTAAAAGGTGAGAAGGAGGAGGATGTGTATGCTTTGCCGTTTCGCGATGCGGAGTTCGATGTCGTGTATACGCATCAGGCTGTGGCGCATTTCCGCGGGGAACGGGTGCGCGCGCGTGCGATTCAAGAGTTTCTTCGCGTGACGAAGAAAAATGGGGAGGGGGTTTTGTGTATGCGGGAAGGGGATTTGCTTACGGGGAGGTTCTGGCCTCAGGCGTCGTATGGGGAGTTAGAGAGGTGTTTTGAGATTATTACGAAGGTTCATGCGAGGAATGGTGGGGCGACGGATGCTGGGAGGATGTTGGAGTTTTGGACTGTGCAGGCTGGGGTTCCGAGGGAGAGGGTTTTGGCGACGTATAGGGTTTGGAGGTATGATACGCCGGAAGGGAGGAGGGAGTATGGCGGTCATTGGCCTGGACGGTGTACGCATGGGGCTTTTGCGGAGAGGGCGAGGGAGTTGGGCGTTACGCAGAGGGAGTTGGATGGGTATGCGATGGCTTGGAAAAAGTGGACGGAGGATGAGCATGGGGGGTTTGCTATGATGCATGGGGAAGTTATTGCGAGGCCTTAGGAGGCTCACACGACATGCCGCGTGTCTTGGAAGTTTTCTCTGGACATTCTGCCCGCTTGCATCTACACTGCACTATGGTGGTGCGCAAGACCATATCTCGCCCATCTCGAATACGTCTTTGGATATGCCTGGGAATTCTGACTCGTCCGCAATATGGTGATATTCGACACCATATCTCGCTGCAATGAGCTCACCAATCTTCCGAGTCATGGCTTCCGACTTCTCTCTACTTTCCAGGCATGTACAGCCCCAGCTGTTCTTCTCAAGGCACTCGTCAAAACAGCTGTAGCATTCTGGGAAGTCGACGAGGGTCTATAGGCATCAGGTCAGCATGCGTCATGAGGTCCGCCTACCAAGTCCGCGACACTTGTAGCGGCCCTTCCACGCTTCTGCCAGCATATCAAGGAGCGGCGAAAATTTGCCGACAAATTTTCTCCTTGTCCTCGCAAAGACCCGGATAATGGAGATAGCACGACCGCAGATTCTCAGCGCCACAGAAATTCTTCAGCGCTGGGCATATCGAGCATCCGTACAGTGAACCATCCTCCGAATATACCCAATTCCCGGCCGAACGATCTCGACAGTCCTGAAAAACAAGGTATTCTCGCCTCGCGATGGATCTGATTCTTCGTTCTCAGAAGAGAGACCGCTCAAGTCTCCGCGAAACGATCAAGAACTTGTCCATGCAATAGCCCTCTCTTTTGATTAGAGGTGGAACAGATCGATGACAGTTTCCGTGGTTGTCTTCGCGCACTTCATTCGGCTGGAAGGTGGAGGATTGCGTTTGCTCATGTCAGCTTTCTTCATCACATTGCGAGGAAAATGCGTACCTGACTCCGCTCGGCCAATTTTGATGCCATGTTGGGTGCGTCTTAGAGAACCTGAGAAGAGGTTTGCATACATGCAAAGCGAAGAAGTGGGTCGGTGCGTCCAGCCTGATGGGTCAGCCTCAGATTTCTAACGAGACCGTTCACAGTGCGAGATCAAATGGACCGATAGCTCCAGAGATATGCGAAAATTTCCCCCCGCAGGAGTAAAGCAATTGCATGTTCAACTCGAAGATGCTCAGAATCTGGCTCTCGAAACTACCTCTGCCGTGTCAGTGTTGTGAATCACTCGGCCTGCCACCTGCCAAGGTTAAAGCACAGTCTAAGACGAGGTAAGACAAAGCAAGACATAGTCTAAGATAAGATAAGATAAAGTATAATTAAGATTAAGGTTAAGGAATACTAAGAGGTAAGGGAGTTACACTTAATAAAATTACTAGGAGATTCTTCCTTTCTTCTATTCTTTTCTATATGTAATTTAATAGATAAGAAATTAATGTCTATTCTTTCTATGTAGTTCGTTTATAATAGGTTATAAGCCCGGCGCTCTAAAGCTCGTCCTATCTAAGTTACAGATTAATCGATTATTATTACTAACTAAGTTTAGGTCTATAATACGCTAAGCTGTAGATTAAGTAGAACTACTAGAGTCGACAACTAGGGATTAGTCCACCCTATAGTAGCAGTTACCTAAACGAGTATAAGTAGAGAGCTTAATAGAAGAACAAGCTTATAACTAAGATGGCTACTAAGGAGAAATCCTATAAGGAAAACAAAATCCTTAGGAAAGGTACTAACTTTTATACATAGAGAATAGTCCTCGAAGGAGAACTTATTAAAGAAGATGTCCTTAGATATGTCTTCTATGAACTAAAGTAGTATAATAAAGAGGTTAAGCTAAAAGATGTAAGCTTACTAGATAAGGATGTAAAAGCTACCTATAAGGTTGCCTTAAAGAGGTTTATAACTAGGGATTACAAGGTAAAAGGCATTCTAGTATTAATAATATCCGATAAACTAAGACCTAACTTTAGAGATACCGAGAAAATAGCCTATAAATACTATTAGGTAATTGCTACTACCTATAAGCCAATTATTACCGTAGACATCTATAATACTCTAAAGAGTATTAGTTTAATTAAGCTTTAGTATTAAACTATAGAAAGCATCCTAAAGTACTACGAAGACTTCTAAGCCTAGTATATAAAGCATAAGACGGCTATAGAACAATTCTACAATTAGACATTAGCTCTTATAGACGATGTTAAGATCCCTAATTTACTAATTAGAATGCTATTTATAAATGGCCTTTAAGGGCATGAATAGCTTAGAAGCTAGAAGCATAATAATAAACCTAAGAAAGCTAGCTAAACCCTATAGGACATAATTACATCTCTTAGAAAAGAGAAGCTACTAACGAAGATAACTATACTAAATTAAGGCAGATTATTAGCTACTCTAGCTAATTATAAGATACTTAATAATAATAAAAAGTATTAGATCTATAAGAACTCGAAGTATACTAATGCTTAATATTAGAAGTAGCATCCTAATAGGAAGAAGGATAGGGATAAGGGTAAAGATAAGTAGGATAGTAAGAAATCTAAGAAGGATAAGAAGTCTAAGAAGGACAAGAAGCTAAAGAAAAAGGCTACTACTACTACTACTAAGTCTAATACTAGCGATAATAATAGTAACTCTAATAGTTAGGAAAGTAGATTCTACTTAAGCGCTACTTTTACAGCTAGCTTTTAGATAGAGGTTATAACTCTATAGAAAAGTGCTATAAGCATTGTAGCCTTAACTAAAACCCTATTAATTAAGAAGATGCTTCTTTAGGACATAGGCACATTATTCATAATGTTTAACAACAAGTCCTAGTTTAGGAATCTTAGGCGGCTCCTAGAGCTAGTGAAATTCTCCTAAGTAGTTAGCTTATAGAAGCTAACACTAACTAGAGACGTTCTAATTCGGCTAGAGTATAAGGGAAAGAAGATAGACATGCTCTATAAGAATGCTCTCTACTTACCTAGCTTAGACATTAATCTAATATGCGTAGATAATGTTTATAAGGAACTTAGGCATTACTTCTATAGACTAAGTAAGACTATTAGAAATTTAGATAGAAAGGTTATTAGTGAAACAAGAATTAAAAGTAAGGTTCCTATTCTAAAGAATATATTAATTATTCCGCTAACCCCTACTAAAGCAGGAGGAAAAAAGACTATTAAATGCAATATGCTAATAGCACCTATAGTTAGTAAACTAAAGGCTAATACTAACAGAATTTACTAAAGACTCGGTCATATTAGTAGTAATATCTTAAATGTAACGAAGGTAAGCCTAGATTACTACGGCCTAGAGCATCTTAATACTAATTAGCTTAGTTACTATAAAGCCTATAGGCTTACAAGATCCGAAAGGATTATGTCGAGGAAGCCGAGAAAGGTCCCTAACTATGTACTTAATAAAATACACCTAGACGTAATAGGACTAATTACTCTACCTAATATCTATAGCAACTAATATATCCTTCTTTTAACTAATAGAAAGGTTAAGGAAAGATAGGGAGAGCTTATAAAGCATAAGTTAGAGTACCTAAGGCTCTTAAACAAATAGATGAATATAGTATTTAATTAGTATAGTAAAAGACCTAAGCTATTCTTCTCTAATGGAGGAGGAGAATTCGACAATAAAGAGCTAATAAGGACAGCTAAGATATAAGGATTTAAGTAGGATTTCTCTATACTATACACGCCTAAGTAGAATAGTATTGTAGAATCCTTAAACAAGGTGATCCTAACTAAAGTAAGAACAATAATAATTAGCTTAGGAATGCCTAAGATACTCTAGTACTACTCGGTTCTTCACTTAATTTAGCTAATAAATCGGTTAGTTAACCTAGAGACGAAGTAGATTCCTCTTATCTACTTAGAGAGATACATGAAGTAGGGTGAATTAGAAATTAATCTATTAAAGGTTAGGAGATTTAGTTGCAAAGCTTATAAGCACATTAATTAATTCGTTAAGTTAAGGAAGTTTGTACTAAGGGCACACATTTTCTAGAGTATTAGGTTTTAGAACAATTTATTAACTAACTATCTCCTCTAGAGGCTAGTATAGGATCTAAGAACGTAGCAACATAAGCATAAAGTTAGGTTTATACTACATGTCTTATTCTATAAAGACTAGACCTATAGTAAAGAAATAGAGAAGCTATAGAAGGATTATATGAATTTAACCCCCTATGAAAGAATTACCTAACTAGTTTTCGAGGAGATCCTAGATGCGCTAATTAATGTTAGGGACCCGAGCAACCCTTAACTATTTGCTAAAGATTAGATAGCAGGGCTATTAGGAATTCTAATAATAAGCTTAGCACTATAATAGCCTCTAACATAAGAGGATTAAAACACGGATAGCCCCTATTAGCCTTAAGGGGAGTAAGAGCAGCCTAGCTAGTAGCCTACTCTATTACAAAGTCTATAAGAGGAAGACTCCTAACGCGCTTAAGGGGAGTAGACAGCTACTAAACTATCTTAAAATAAGTAGCCTAGTAATGAGCTAACCTAGGCAACTAAAGAGGTTAAAGTAGAGTAATAGGACATACTAATACTACCCTTTAAACTAGAAGGAATAACTAGTAAGAGGAAAAGAGGCTACTCTCTACTACCTATTAGGTTAAAGAATATAATAATAGAGCTTAGCCTAGTTCCTATAGGTCCTACACCTAAACCGGAACCCGAACCGGTACTAGAACCTAAACCTGTACCTATTACTACCTCATTAAGAGGGAGACGAGTTAAAAGACATAACTATCGGTCTCTACATAACGGCCTCTCTACGCGCATAATAAGTATAGCCCTAGAGAAAGAACTCCTAATTAGTACTATAAAGAGAATGCCTAAGAGAAAGAAAAAGCCTAGTAAAGGTGAGCTAGTTACTTTAAATAAAGCCTTAAATAGTAAGGATGCTTAACTATAGAGGAAAGCTATTATCGATGAGTTAAAAGTACTTAAGAAAATAGAAACCCTTATCTAGATTAGAGCTAATTAACTCCCGAAAGGGAGGAAACTAATGCGAGGAAGATGGGTCTAGAAGATTAAGAGACTCGCTAATAGTTTAATTAAGAAGTATAAGGCTAGATACATAGTAAAAGGCTTTACCTAGAGAAAGGGTGTTAACTATAAGCATACTTTCGCACTAATACTAAGAGCTGTAATAAGTAGGTTCTACCTTGGACTAGTAGCAGCTTTAGGGTTAAAAAGATGCTAAGTAGATGTTTAGACTACATTTCTTAAACCTAAGATTAATAAACTAAACTTTATGCTAGCCCCGGAGGGCTTACACCTTATTAGAAAAGATCCTAAGAAGTTCCTATACGTTGAAGTTAAGAAAGGACTTTACGGGATGAAATAAGTAGCATCTCTATAGTACTATAATGCTATAGATACTCTTAGGAGCCTTAGTCTAAAGGCTATAAAGAGTAACTACTATCTCTTTATCGGAAAAGGAATTATGGTTCTCCTCTATGTTAATAATTTCTAAATCTTTAGGAAGAGTAATAGAGAGATTAACAAACTTATTAATAGTCTAAAGGCAAAATATACTATTAAGATTGTTAAAACGAACCTATTCCTTAGTCTTAATATCCGAGAAGATTAAACTACTCTAAAGGTGTCTTAAAGGCATTATACTCTTAAGAAGCTAAAGAAGTATAGGCTTAATAAGTATAAGTTAGTTAAGTATCTACTTAACAAACTACTTAGTGCATTTAATAGTAAATATACTATAGTAGACTATAAGCTCTTTAATAAACTTATTAGAGGACTCTAATAGCTTTTAAATTAAATAAGGCCTAATATCGCTATATCTATAAACCACCTTGCTAGGTTCCTTTTAAACCCTAGTCCTAAATATGTTAATGTAGCTAAGCACATTTAGAAGTACATTGCTAGAACACCTAACAAATGCCTAGCCTTTAAGAAGAACACCGCCCGGTTAGAATTAGAAATTAATCTTAATGCCTACATAAAGATCTACTCTAATGTAGACTTTACGGCTAACCTAGGTATAGCTAGATCTATTTTAGGCTTCTTAGTACTTATGTCTAGAGCACTAGTTATTTAGAGATTACAACTTTAGAAAGAGGTTACTTAGTTAAGCACCGAAGCTAAGTATGTAGCTCTTAATAAAGTAGTAAGAGAGCTTAAGTAGCTTAGGAATCTCTTAGAGGAAATCGAGAAATTTACTAGTCTCTTAATGAAATGTATAATAATCAATGTTAATAACTAGTTAGCAATCTACCTAATTAAAAACTATACTAACTTAGGGAGGAGTAGGCACACTAACTTAAGAAACTACTACTATAGAGAGTAGTTTAACAAAGGTAACATTAGAGTTAAGTATGTTAATACTCATCATTAACTTACTAACTACTTAACAAAGCTAAGATTAAACAATGCTATTCTCTAAAGCAAGATTCTCTAAGCTACTCGTTTAAAAAAATTTCATTTGTTCTAGAAACTAGAACTAGAAGACAAACTTAATATACTCGTTTTTCATTTTATTAAACTTAAATTAAGAACTTTTTAGCCTAGGTATCTTAACTATCCTAGACTCCATTTTGAAATGCTAAAGGAACTAACTATAGAACCTCTCCTATAGACTACCCCTAATATAACTAGTCTAATCCCAAATTCATGTAGTAGAAGTTTTATCTAGAGGATCTTTAACCTCTAATAATAGCTAACTATAATTAAGCTTAAGGATATCTATAACGGCTTCCTCTAAACTAACGACCGTCGTTAAAGAACTAATAGAAGTTTCCCTCCACTTCACGAATAGCCTAGTTAGCCGTTTCAACAACCTCCTAATTATTAGCAGCATTAGAAAGGTTAAAGTTAATCACAATCTATCTAAGTCGACTACCCCTACCAGCATTACTAACGCGGACTTCTCGAGCAAAATGAACCTACGTAGCTCTAGCTATAGTTGATCCTAATGCAGTAGTTGACTTAACCGATTCATCTCGAATAGTTCGAGAAACTGGCTAATAGTTAGTTAAGGTATAGCGGTTATACTAAAGACCCTAACTATTATTAGTGTAGGCACTATTGAAGAAGAAGAACCTAGCTATATTCTAAAGTTTAATCCGGTTGTAGTAGTAAAAGACTCTAGTGTTATTATCCCTATAGAAGCGGCATAGATAATAGTAGTACCTAGTAAGATTGTTACTTACTTTAGCTAAGATTACAGGAAGATAATTAGTAGAGCCTCTAAGGTTAATATCGGCGGTGCTATTAAAGTTTAGATTCTAGACTAGCTAGAGAGGATACTAGGTTATATTATCGAAGAAACCTATCTACGAGGTTAATGGCTTATTACTAGTACTAGACTAATCGATTCTTTTACCTCGATTCCACGCCTCTAACATCTACTAATACTAAGTAAGATCGATAACGCTAGAGTTAATAGGACTACTATAGGCATAATTAACTACGCCCTAAAGCTAAGCATTAGTTATATGTGTAGTAGCTATAGTGTAGTATATCTAAGCTTAGGCAAGTTAGTAAGGTTAAATATAAGGGTTAAGAAGAGAATTAGCCTACCTAGTATTAGTCTTAGAAGTTTCTTATAAAAGAGGAAGAAGTCTTTTAGAATGAACCTAGATATATTAAGAAGGTTGCTTAATACTATTATCGATATTAGTATATAAAGAAGAAAGTTAGGATTAACCCTAAGAGTTAGAAGACTTATATATATTAGGGTTAGGGATGTAAGGTGTCCGTACGTAGGCTAAGTAGTAAGTAAAGTAATAACCTATAGTAGTAAAGGAAAGCATAAGAACTACCTAACTAATCTAATAGTAAATAAGTAGATAAAAGAGATGTAAGAGCCCTTAGAAGTAAAGGAATAGCCGATCTAAAGAATAATACAGACGCTATCTAATGTTAAAAGAAGGAACTCGCAACCTCGGCTAACGCTTTAGTAAGCACATGTAACGTATGTAAAGCTAAACAAGTAAAGGAAAAGCTAAGAATAACTAGTAACTAACCGACTAAAGGGGAGTATTATAAATTACTCGGCCTACTACCTACTAAGGTTAAAGTATAGTCTAAGACGAGGTAAGATAAAGCAAGACATAGTCTAAGATAAGATAAGACAAAGTATAATTAAGATTAAGGTTAAGGAATACTAAGAGGCAAGGGAGTTACACTTAATAAAATTACTAGGAGATTCCTCCTTTCTTCTATTCTTTTCTATATGCAATTTAATAGACAAGAAATTAATGTCTGTTCTTTCTGTATAGTTCGTTTACAATAGTCAGCACGGGCGACAAGCTTAAGTTGACAGTCATTGCATAGACTGACATGTTGTCAATGAGCGCCGACAGAGATACCGGGGAAAAAAATCGTGGAAGGAAGCCATTAAGTTGTGTTGTTCACCTGGCACTCTCTGTCTCTCTCTATTCATACCTACCCTTTTTTTTTGATAACACGAAAAGGGACTCTACCACCATTTCCCAATTCCCAGAACTTTGAAAACTGGAGATATCACCCCCTCTTCGCCACCCGCCTGCACGAAAAATCTATTCCCATGCATGCCTTCCATTGTTTTTTTTTCTCCCCCGAAGTCCAGTATGAGGTCTTCTTACATAGGTCCTTCATCTCCTGCGATTCGGTAATGTACGACGAAACAAGAGGTTAGGTTAGGTTAGGTAGTCATCTTCTGTGGAAGGTAGTATTAAATTTTCTTAAATCGGTAATAGAGATACCCGACTCCTGCCCATATATCAGAGTCAGTCAGAATGAGAGCCAAAAAAGAAAAACAAACAGCATAGTTAACGACGGGGACGAAGCCGTATCGAGCAACATGACAGCCTTCTTCATTCTGCTCGGACTCGCGCGATGATATAAGGAAATTTTCCCACATCATCACCGCAATCGAACGTGAGAAAAAAGTTGTCGGGAGCATATAAAAATCCTTTGACTTTCCGTCCTGCAAATTGTGGATCTTTCTGTCGGGATTTTCACAAACCCACCTCCCCTAGTTACAATCATCGGGTTCATTGAGCCGGAGCCAGCGGTCGCCGTATCATACATACATACATGCACTCGGTAGTTCTAAGCTAACCTCAAAGCCTTCAATCCCGCATCACATCACATATCCGTTCAATTCTCCATCACAGCGCGTCGTGCATTCGACAGAGCAGAGCAGAGCTGATTAAGTAGTCTGAAGAACACCAGCCAGCTTCAGCATAGACAACGCACAGTCCTCTTCGGCCGTCAGGTCCGATGATATCGTGTTCCACTTCCCCTTCCCTGAGCTCGAAGCCGTCTGCAGAAGTTCGATGCTGACCACGACTACCAAAATCCGGGGTATTGGACTGCTGATCGCTTGAAGAAGTCGAAGCACCCGGCGTCGAGAACAGTGCACCAAGGCCTTGGCCATAATACGGCATTGCAAGCAGAGCACCAGAGTTGGTAGAGGTCACAGCCTCCTCCTTCTCCTCAACAGTAATCTTCTCCCTCAGCCGACCAAGAGAATTTCCGCGCATGAAAGCTTCATTCCCGATCTGAGCGTTTCTAACACTCTGTTCACCGACGCCGAGCCGCTCAGAGACATGTTTGATGGCGCGCTGAGTGAGGTCGTTGAACGATGCTCCGAAATCGCCGGCGAGCAGCAGCTCCTCGGATGTATTCTCTGCGGCTAGGAGGAGGCAGTTCTCATGCTCTGCGTTCGAGAAAAGGTGGATAGTGCCTGCGGCGTTGACCAAGGTCATCTGGCTTGCAGGTGTGGTTGGGTTTCGGGTGAAGAGGGCGTCGAGTGCTCATGGTGCTAGATGCGTTTGCGTGATTGGGATTGGCGTTGGCGATAATGGGTGCTGGGCTGCTGGTCAGATTCGCGGCTGTGTCGACTTGGGTCGCGTCGGCGCCTGCAAGACTGCGCTTCTTGTCATGAGACATGATTTTACTCGTCAAAGATTTGAAAGGCGGTGTCTTTGCAAGAAGTCGAAAAGGTCTTGCCGAGATGCGACTACTCGAGACCTTGCTGCAAACGCACTGACGGGAATCAGCTCAAACAGGAAAGAGGAAAACAATCGCCAAGAACTAGCGCTTTCACATGCAACGAATCCTGCAAAATCATACGGTGAGTCTTCGATAAAGAACGGGGGAGACGAGGCTTACCAACATAGGTTTGAAACCATTTCGCTCCGTAGTCAGAAGCACTATATCACTATAGGCACGCTCGAAGGCGTCGCTATGCAGCAACGCCAGTTCCTAAATGCAAACGCCGGAGGTCATGTGGGAGTCCCATCTTCCAAAATGCCAATTTTTCCCAGTCCAACGCCGTCAAACTTCATGCCATCTTCCTCTTCCGTGAGCTCTTCCGCCACGACAGTACGGCCTTCATGAGTAGTAGTAGGGGTAGTCTCGTCCGTCTCCGCCTGAGCGCATGCCAGTGGGCGCAAAGGCAATCAGAATGGGTGCGGTTGCGCTGGCGCCGAGTCTGGCTCCTGCGACTGCTCGTCTTTCTCGAATTGCTCGTCCAGATCTGTACCTCCCATCGCGATATCTTCGGACTCGTCTTGAGCAGAATCGCCAGCTTGTTGGCCAGCTCCGGTGCCGTTTGACATCGGGAAGAGAGTCCTACCGTTCGCATCGCCGACAGCACCGATCACTGAGGTCTCATGGTAGCGTCGGACGTTCACGCCGTTGGCTTGTTGCGCTTCGTCGAAAGCGCCCTTGATCTCCGCGCGTTGGACGCCTCGGGCCTTGGCGACCTTCGTGATGGAGAGCCTCAGCATGCTCTCAATTTGAGTGCGGCTGCGATTCGTCATGCCAGAAAGCTCCGAGACAGTGTACTTTGACGCGAGGAGCAAGGCGTCCTCGATGTCGGAAATGGCGACGTCTCTATTCCCAGCCTTACGCTGATCCTGGAATGCCGGGTTTTCTGCACCTAGAGCTGAGTTGCCTCGAAAGAGATTCTCGGCGTTGAAATCCTGATTGACGGATGACATGATTGCGGTTGTGTTTGGCGACTGTCTGAAGACAAGGAGTTGCTGCCGGCTGTTGTAGTGAGACTGCGAGTGTGCTGGTGCTCTGAATGGTAGCAGTGTCCGCGTCTGTTGGTGTAAGAACGAAAGAGATCATGACATGACAGCGTCTGCTTATAACCCAAGCCGCAGGTGAAGCATTTCGAGGAAGTGAATATACCATAACCGATGCCTACCCAAAAATCTTTTGTGTATATTCACCAGCGCCATAGTCGAGCGACGCCGGACATTCTGAATTCCTGCTGGACAATGCACTGTTCTTAAATCTGCTGAATGTCGTCAGCAAGAAAACAAAGGCCCGGCAGTCGAACAATGAACAGGCAAGACTGTCTTGCTTCACTGGGGGGACTGAGACATTGACAACGCCGATAGTAATGACACTTTCATACATGCGGGAGGATCCAGCGTCTCAGGCTAGACCACTTCCTAGCTGCTCTTACCCGTGAGTCGCTTGTTTTCTGATTCGCTATCTTCGTCATCAGTCAACTTATCCTCGTCGCCCAACGCAAAGATTGTTTCTCCGTCGAGTGACTCCCTTGGTAGCGTAGCAGGCTTCTTAGGTGTAGGGGCCGGCAGCGGCGATGCATCTCTATGTGAGCTGGAGCCGCTTCTGGGCGCGTCGTATGGCGGCGGTGCTTTGTTGCCATTGGCTTCCATGGCTTCGAGGTCGTCTTCCATGTCCATGGAGTCTCGTATAGAAGCAATCTCAAAGCCATCGTCGTCTTGCGCAATCTAAAGTCTTGTCAGCATTTTGACGTAGTCGTGTGAAATAGGTACTTACCTCGTCCGACATGGCGAATCTTCGATTGTTCGCCGTCGGTCTCCATACGTAGGCGACGAAAGCCACGTCGAAGAAGTAGACGAGATTCAGCCAGCCATCCAGGATGAACCAGCGCGTCTGCCAGTGATTTGGCACGAAATCTGCGTTGCTCTGTCCCGCAAAGGTCCAGCTGTTGACGAAGAAGAATGCGAAAATGACCACAATACTGATCAGAATGCACCACCATAGCTTGCGGTACATTGCTGCTTTGATGGTCTGCTTGCGCTCCATGAGATCCTTCATGGTGTAGTTTAAGCTGTTCAAAGTCCAAATGTAGAAGGCGGTCAGAGTGCCGGCCAAAGGAAGAACGACCAGGAGCACAAGCGGACCAGCATTCTCAGGCGTGACAGCAAGTGATGCAATAGCATAGATGACTCCAAAGACGAAGTGCGTGATAGCCAGCCATCGTACGTAAATCATGGTCTTTCCCAGTGTCGGCTTGACCACACCGTAGCCCATGCACACGATCAGCAGGAGGAAGAATGAGAAACTGTTTCTCGCAGCACTCAGGATTGAAACGACGACGAGTAGAGCTTTCGCGCCTGCGTTGAGACCATGTCGATTCTGGTAATCGTAGAAAAGCCAGGTCATGAACATCTCGACGACCAGAAACGCGACGATTGCTGTGATGTAGTTCTGGACTGCAAGAATGTCTCGTCTATTCATCCAGTAGAGCACTCCCCAGCCCATAGCGAGGAATGCGTAGACGATGGTGAGAGCCGCATAGAACGGGAGCTTAGCAATCTGGGCAGCAGGAAGCTCTCCAAAAGCATTGCGGAACTCGACGATGGCGGTGTATTCTTCAGCAGTGTATGCAGCTGTGCTCACACAGTAGTATCCCGTCCTCTTGATGGGGTAATTGACAGCTCCCGGCTCTTTCAAATGAATGGCTTCCGATCGAATCAGTGAAGTAGACTTGCCGGTAGCATTTGAGGCAAGTATGAATGATCCAATATCCTCTTCTTTGCATAGTCCTGCGTCTCTGGCGCCTTCATCGCATAGGTAGTCGTCCTGCAAAATGTTGTCAGCCTTCATATCTCAGCAGCATGCTATGTCCACTCACAATAGTCTGATCGTTCGGATCTGGCTTGCCGATGAGAGGTCTGTCTGTCCATTCGAATATCACCAGGCTGACTATCGGATCTTGGTCGTCGGGGAGATTCTCGGGATGTATAAATTTGACCATTATGAAAGGATCAATGCTGCCACCCCAGGATTTCCGCGAGTACATGCCGGAGCATACTTGTCTATTGGCTTCATTTTGGTCCTGTGTTCGAGATTCAGCATAGTGTCCAGCTGGTCAAGCTGGTCAAGCCGGCCTACAATCTTCATCTCAGCAGCCAATGTGGCGACCAGCTGCACTAGCAGCATTGCCGCTATGCGTAACCATCCCTTCATGTCTCCAAGCTCTTCTCCCAGGACTGCTGGTATGTAGGGATGGTATAGAGGAAGGCGACGGCTATGCTATGGATTCGGGGTCGCGTAGCGTAGCACTTGCAGCCGCGCAGGAGCAGGCCTCAGGCAACAACGCGGAGGCGGATCGTTCCGAGATGATTTCTTGTATTGCTCGGGTTCCGAAAACTTCTTCTTCACTTCTGACTCTCACATGCACGCAGGGTCTATGATACTGCTAGCGGCAAATGCTGAGCTGTCGTTATGCTATGCTATCCTACGTGTCGAATGTGCGTGAAACTGAGCACCGCCACAGACATGAAGATCAGCGCGATCTGGAACAGGTTGAACGCCACCATCGACCACGAAATTGTGGCTGAGTGCAATGTGACGTCGATTACTGGACTGGCTAGGAAAACAAGATGGGGTGACACGCTGACACGCTGACATAGATATTTCTATCACAAGACAAAGTCCATGGTCGCGCCTGCTCTGCTTTGTCGCCCCATCATCAAGCGCCCAGTCGTTGACGCCGCGGCAACGTTTCAAGCGACTCTGAAACACGCGCCGCATACCAATCCACTAGACATCCCAAACATTTCTATCGCCAGCATCATTCACCGCGCCATCAACCTTCTAATATCTATACAGCTCTGTCGGCCTCCGCTTCAACTTCTTCCTTGCATTAATTTGTTCTCTACAAGCAGCAGCGACAATGGCGGCAGTAGCAGGCAAATATGCAGCCAACAAGTTCCTCAAGAAACACATGAAGCAGTATGAGAACAAGGCGGTCGAGAGCGGAGCGGTAAGTCATGCTATTCCATTTCTGCCTATGGCCACCGCTAAGAATTGACCAAGGACCCATACTTCGCAATGGTCGAAGATCCACGAAGGCCTGGCAAACTCAGGAAGGTCAAGAAGCAGATTCCAGACTACATTCCTGAGCGTGATGCCGAAGTCCTCGCAGCCGTCCGCCGAAGAGCTTACCGCCTTGATTGCTGTCTGTTCAGCCTTTTTGGAATAAGATTCGGCTGGGAGGCTGTCATTGGCCTGATACCCGCTGCAGGCGACGCTGTCGGAGCTGCACTTGCTCTGCTCGTCGTCAAGAAGTGCATGCAAGTTGAAGGTGGCCTTTCGAACAGCCTCAAAGCTCGCATGCTCATCAACATCGCCATTGACTTTGCCATCGGACTTGTACCCTTCGTGGGTGACCTCGCAGATGCCGCATTCAAGTGCAACACCATGAACCTCCGCCTTCTCGAACGACACCTCGACGAAAAGTACAAGCCTCAAGCACTTCGAAAGGACGAGCGAGACTTCCAAGGCATTGATAGAGCGAAGAGACGATCGAATCGGAAGTCCGGAATTTACATGCCAAACGACCCTCCACCAGCCACCGCCTTCGAAGAGAGCGATTCAGAAGAGGAGCGTAGGCGCTTCGAGCACCAAGAACCACATGTACAAGAGCCGAGACCCACCAGAGCTGCAGAGGACAGGAGAGGGGGATGGTTCTCTGGCGGGAGAAGCAAGCAATCTCCCCGTCGTGAAGGCAGTCGACGTGAGCATAAATTGGACGTGAGACAGCAGCGACAGGACACAGGCAGTGTCAGAACATGATGTGCCTACAGGATAGCGCATCTTTGCACTTTTTCAGCATGGCGTTTGACTCGTATAATTTGGATACCCAGGGAGAGGTTCGACAGGCAGCTATCAAAATCTATTAATGCAGTTCCTTCTTCACCCCTTCACACACCAGCGTGATGGCTTCCTTGCCTTTGGTCAATACTCCGTCCATTGCCAGGAAGGGATGCGGCATGCCCGACATTACGAAACATTCGCTGTCAACCCCTGCCTCTCTAGCCTTCGTGGCAAACTCCTCTCCTTCGCTGCGCAGGACATCTAGTTCGCCGACAATGGTCCGAGTTGGTGGGAGTCGACTCCAATCTCCCTTCCAGAGCAATGGCGATGCTTCAGGATTAGACCAGTCTTCCGCGTTGGGCAGATATCGAACTCTGTACCACATCATTTTCTCGGCGGGTAACGCAGCAGTAAATTCGTTCTCTTTCCACGACGCTTTCGTTTCCGGAGAAGCCGTGTTGTCCATCACTGGCACAACAAGAATCTGAGCGGCAAATTTTGGTGCGCCTCGCTCAACTGCTCGCTGCGACATGACTGCTGCTAAATTCCCTCCTGCAGACGACCCGGCAACTGCGAATCTCGACGCATCGACTTGGAGCACATCTTTGCCGCTCCTCAGAATCCACTGTACTGTCTCCCAGCAGTCATTGACTTGCGCTGGAAACGGATCTTCAGGTGCCGTGCGGTAGTCGACTGACACGACTACAGCTTCAACTCTAGAGCAAATGTGCGAGCAAACGACGTTCTCGGTATCGATGTTTCCAAGGACCCAGCCGCCACCGTGGAACCAAAGGCACACTGGCCATCCTCCGCTGGGCTTAGATCCCTCGGGAGTGAATACGCGAACTCGCACATCAGGACCAGTGCTCTCGACTCGCTGGAACGTGAGGTCCTTGATAGCTCCAACAGGAAGTTGTGGGCCTGCACCAGGTATCAAAATACCAGATGAGCGTGATGCTTCCACGGGTTGGTACTGGACTTGCTGATTGTTGATGATATGTTTGTTGTAGAACTCGACATATTCCGGATCTAGCCTGTGACGCACAGACTCATGAAGAGGATAAGGAGGCTGCGGTATAGACGACATCTCTCCAAGAGACAATGACCAATGCAATCAGTGCTGCAGTTGCGGTACAAGCTACCCAGAAGGCTAATCTGTATGAAAGCTTGGCCGTCCGCGGTGCTCTCCCACGGACGATCCACAAGGCACCCCCAACACGACCCCAAAAGTCTATCTATCTCGATCGACTTGCCGAAGCTGGCCTATCCGGAAGATACGGGATGCAATCATCCTGCAAACTCATGCTTTGGAGAGCCCTTGGCATTAGGAGGTTTGAAAGCGTAGATGTGGCCTCCTTTGTCGTTGTCCTTGGGATCTGCGCTTCGATCCTTGCCAGAGGCGATGTACAACGTATCGAAGTCGGGTCCACCCCAAGTTGTGCATGCCATATTATAAGAAGGGAAGATCTGCACGAGAATTAGCCGTTGATGAGACACGCATCAAATACACGGAGAGATCTTACAACATCGACGAGATGCTTGCCAGTCGGATCGAACGCCATTACTCGCCATGACGAATACATCGCAATCCATAAGTTACCATTCGTGCTGTCACCCCAGTCAGCTATGAATCAGAATGTTGTGGGCCAATCTCATACTCGACAACCATGCCATCAGGCTCCCCATACGAGTTCCGACGATCAATCAGCAATCTCTTGTTCGAAATACTCCCCGACTCCAGATCAAAATCATACGCAAAAACCATCATCCCAACCGAATCATGAAAATACACTAAGGTAGCATCAATCAGCCATAAGATTCCCAATAATCTTCGCAGCAAACTCACTAGTCTTATTATCCGGACTCCAACCCAACCCATTCCCGCAAATCACTCCCTTCTCCATCAAATGCAGACTCCCATCAGCATCATACCTCCACAGCCTCCCCAACGGCTCCCCATACTCCTTCGGCAACTTATTCGCTCCAAAACTCGCCGCCTTCAAATCAATCTCCGCCAACCAAAACCTTCCCTTGGCATCAATCCCACCATCATTGAATCTCCGAATCCCACGATCCGAGGTCGGGATGATCTCCTTCACAACGTCCAAACGTCCGGTTTCTTCGTCTAGGAATGCGATGCCTTGGTAGTAGGCGCAGATGTACGAGCCTGGATGATTTGCGCGGAAGAAGTGGACGGTGACGGAATCGGAGAGGATGAGACGTTTACTGCGGCCTATGGGTTGCGCTGTTTTCGGGTCGATTTTTAGGATGTGGAATTCTGGGGGGTTGGCGAGACAGTCGACCCAGTGTAAGGTCGAATCGCGGGCGCGGTAGATTGGTGCCTCTCCTAAGACCATGGGCGGGTTGCATTCGTAGAAGGGGGAGGGGGATGCTGTGTAGACTTGTAGGCCTGGTGATGTTGACATGTTTTCGAGACTTCTGCTTGAAAGTTTTTGTTGCCGCCGGATTCTTATCGACGCCGGGTCTTTCCTTGCCGGGAATATGTTTGAGCAATTGAACGCCTGGAAAGAATGGACTTGCCTCCGCACCAGCACATCAGATGAGAATTAGAAGTATTCTGATTCTCTCAACACCTCTCCTCCAAAGCGGCTGCAAACACCTGACCTCGCCCGCTCGGCAAAGAAGATCTAACAAGCATAATTTTGGGGGGTCAAAAAAGCTTCTTCTTCCTGCTTCATGAGGAGAAGAAAGCTTGATATGATAGACAAGGATGTTCGTATTAACCGGCCGGCCGCAGGCACACCCAACACCTCACCTGGTAAATGATCACAGAAGAATGAAATACTTCACAGCTCTCTTGCCCGAAAATCCTCGAAATCCGACTTCTGGATGACCAACAAGACAACCAACCTGGGCACAGCGTGCCTTCGACCCAACAAAAAGAACGATCAAATGGCCACAGCAAGCACACCACTCGACGAAGATAAGAAAACCCCCACCGTAGCATACGACCAGCAAAGCGCAACCGAAGACGCCACAAAAAGTCCCAACATCATCACAGAATTCTCCACTCCTCCCCCCGGCCACCGAATCTTCGGACTCCACCTCCCCGCCTACCGCTCCCCAATCTTCCAAACCCTCCTCGTCTCCCTCGTGCAACTCCTCGTCGTCGGAATCTTCAACGTCCTCTCCGCCCTCGGCGGCGGCGGCCAAGTAAACCCCCAAACGGGCAACAATGCCGCAACAATCCTCTACTCCCTCTTCGCAGCCTTCAGCCTCCTCGCCGGCTCCGTAACAAACTACCTCGGACCCAAATGGACGCTGGCCACCGGCGGAGTCGGCTACTCCCTTCTCGCCGCATCATTCTGGTGCTACAACCACACTCAAAACCGCGGATTCGTATACTTTGGGGGCGCGACGTGTGGGATTTCAGCGGCGTTTTTGTGGACGGCGGCGGGGTCGTTGGTGATGAGTTTGCCGCTGGAAAAGGATAAGGGGAGGTATATTTCGATTTTCTACGGTTTTCAGTTTGTGGGGTCGGTGGTGGGCGCCATTATCCCGACGGTGGAGAATTGGAGTGTGACGACGGCGGGCACGGTGAATGATGGGACGTATATTGCGTTGTTTATTTTGATGTTTAGTGGGAGTGTTGTTGCGTTGTTTGTGGCGAATCCCAAGACGATTATCCGCAATGATGGCTCGAGGGTGCAGGTGCCGCGTGAGACGACTTTTGTGCAGGAGCTGAAGAATGTAGGTTCGATCATATGGCATTTTTTGTGTGAAGTGAACGGGAACGGGAACGCTCATCTTGCTGATCGCATTTTCACAGGTCGTGATAGCTGTGCAAAAGGAGCCTCTAATCTTCCTATTCTTCCCATTCAGCTTCGCAGGATTATGGTAGTAAGTCCAGTCGATCCCCCAACAACTTCTTCCAAAGACTCCTAACCAAACGAACCCAGTATACCCTACCAATCCAACGACTTCAACGCCTACTTCTTCGACCTCCGCACCCGCGGCTTTGCAGGTCTATGGTACAATTTCGGCCAACTCTGCATGTCAATCATGATGGGACTATCTCTCGACCTCAAATACTTCCGCCGCCGAACCCGAGCCTTCATCAACTGGACCTTCCTATTCGTATTCCTCAACGCAGTCCTGATCGGAGGCATTTGGCCTGTGCGGGACTCTCATCGAGGCGTGCCCCCAGCAAAACTGCTCAGCGTCGGCCAGTCGAAAGCGAGTGGGTATATCGCGCTATTGACATTTTACGGATGTATCGATGGTGCGTGGCAGACGTTCGCGTGGTGGATCATGGGCGCTTTGTCGAATGATCCGGTTGTTCGTAAGTATTTGGGTTGGTTTTCGTGGAACGTGAACACTGCTCATGCCACACAGTCTCAATCTACTCCTCGTTCTACAAGGTCTTTGGAGCGACAGGCTGCGCCATCGTGTTCAGCTTGGATAATCATGGGACGCCGTACACGGCTATGTTTGGTTCCTATTGGTATGGTTCCTGGTCGGTTCACGTTGGGTTGAGCTAATTTGTTCTCGCTAGGGGCTTGCTATCAGGATCAATGCTTTTGGTACTGTATCTGATCCACAAGAGGATTGGTGATACGAGTGAAGAGCAGGCGGTAACACTGCAAACAATGAAGCCGAAAGAAGCAGATTAGTGTTATTTTTGTGATATGCTCTGTGGCACCAGGTCCAGTTGACACTTTCGCTCAACTTGATCCTATGCCTCTTGCCAGCTGCTTTCAAGACAATTTAATTCCCCTTTTGCATTAACCTAGAGTCTCATGCCACCAGCACAAGTTCCCTGGCCTGAGATTTCGGAGGCTGACTTCTCATCGTGTTCTGGAATTTGGCCTATTGACCAGAGTAGTCCTCCTCGATCTGGGCCAGCTCTGCTTGGATACTCTCGAACTTCGGGATCGCTTTCCAGAGATAGGATGAAATAGCTTCACGCAAAGGCTGCTTGGCAGCGGTGTTTCTCTGCTGGGTGACCATGACTTTGCAGTCTTTCGTAATAGCGTCGAACGTCTTGTTCACGTTCGACTGCAGCTTAGACATGCGGGCTTCTACTGCGCTGTGCACATCTCGCTCGATGGCTTCAACCATGATGTGAAAGGGGGACTGCTGGCCTGGACGTGAGATGTACCGGCTGAAGCATCGGCGCCACCGCTTCAAGACACCTCGTCCTAAAATACGTTAGTCAAATTCTACTCCTGCTGGAGGTGGCTCCCTTACCATGATCCGCTAGACATTGATCATAGACGGGTTGCATAGCTGCGGCGAAGTAGTTGTACTGGCCATCCTTTACAGCATTGAGTATGACCGCACTAGCAGAGTCAGCGACATTCGGCGACGGTGACCTATTTATGCTCGCTTACCGTAGGCTTCTTTCAAGCTTGTCTTGAGCTGTGGAGAAGAGCTGGCTCAAACCTTCGACGTGAGCGTTCAGCGCAGTCTTGAATGTGCGCATGGAAAGACCAACGGCTCCTGGCTCGCCTGGATCTATTGTTAGCCATGTTTCGTTGTAGGGGTAATTTACCTACTCTCAAGGTATCCTGTAATGCTCTTTACGGTGACTGACACTTGCCGCCGAAGTTTCTCGAACTGTTCATGGCAGTAGTCGATGAAGGGGTACCACATGTCGTCTTCGAGCTCGTATCGTACTTCCTCTGTGAGGAGCTCGTTCCAAGATTCTGCGATTTTATCAGTGGACCAATTTCCTCGCCTCCGAAGGAAGGCATTCCAAGTCGACCATGCTGCAGGATCCAGAATATCGTCCATAACTCTTTGAGCCGCAGCCATGAACGAGCCTTGTCGGTCGTGAAGATGTGTGGTGATCCGTCGACGGCACTGGTCTTTGATGTCCCGCGTGATGTCCTGAAAAAGTGGCGGAATCTCTTCGCGTGGCTGGTCGATAACATTTACCAGTCCTTCTCTGCCTCTCGTTATATTGTTTCCTGTCCAGAGTGCGAGTCCGCTAAGGAGCACTGCGAATTCGTGATCAACAAAGTCGGTAAGTCGCTTGAATGCCACCGGAGCAGCACTAGAGAGTGCGTGTGCTCTCAGGGCTGGGATCCCCGTTGCGTTGGTAGGCAACGTGAAATTTTTCTCTCTTTTGCCAGCCTTGCGAGCCATGTAGTGGCTGTTGGAAATGCAGACCACCTTTAGCGGAGACTCGTTGGGAAGATAAGCCTGGCACTGGCGCTGCAGCTCTCTTGTGACGAATTGATTTCGTGCTTGGACCACCTTCGTCCACCACTCGTCGTCAAGCGACTCGATTGATCGCTTGAGGAGTTCGATCTGACGTCGAATATCAGCACGCTTGTGAGATACGCTTGCCTCATGTTGCGCCAATTTGTTCTTGGAACGCTTGAGACCGCCCAGTTTGCGGCCTGCTGCGGCACGGGCTTCTTTGTATTTTTCAAGCCCATCAATCTGGATTCCTCGTCGAGCGTATGTTGAGACCAGATTCTCCGACACGTTTTCAGCAGATCTAGTCCCGATTGCTAGCACATTGCCTTTGAAAGCCTTGCCGTATTTCGATACATATTGCCCTATTTCTTTTTTGCTTGACATGCGACCAATTTGATCGAAGAACCACAGGTGGTCGCACGCGTCGATGGTCCTGAGAGCACTGTTGACTCGGACGTGGTTGAGATCTGCAAAACCTATGGTCATGATGTTAGTACTGCCCATATAATCCGAAGACATTCCTTACCAGGGAGATCTGCAATGGTCCAGCTGTCTAGTACACGTGAGCCACTGACTCCGATTCTAATGCTAATCAGCTCTGGCTCGTACATATGGAGCCAGGGAAATCCGTACGTTACTTGCTTGATGAAAGGCCAAAGTGACGGCACTTCGATTGAAGTACCGGGATCTGTATGCGAGTCCAACCAACGATGCATTTCGTTCCGGGAAGCGGTGTCGATGAAGTCTGGAGGAACTACGCGCTCAGCCCTCAATCGTGCCATCACGGCTTCGGCCTGCCGAATCAGAGTGTTCGTCTTCTGCTGCTCCGAACCATTGGAGATGCACAGCCGAGTCAGAGAAGCTGAAGCCGTGGCCTCTGTGCTGAAGCCCTCAGTGTCGCAGAAGACTGCCTGATAGATGGATAACGCGACATCTGCATGTCTTTTCAGGTCCTCTTCCTCGTCCGGTTTGAGCTTCGCAGGTTTCTCGACCCGATAGACGTGCCAGTCTCTCGCGGCATCGAAGAGTAGCTTCCCGATGGAAGGTAAATCGAGATACTCAATCTGACCGGCGAATAGATTCTCTTGACTAGCGAATGGACGCCTGTAGATCATTGGAACCCATGTCACGCTTTCTCCCGTGTCGAGCTGTTCTCAATTAGCGAAGCCAGAAAAGTGGTAAAGAACACATACCGCTTTCGCCAATCCTGGAATGTCCGTCAAAGAGTTCACGAGCGAGCTCTTGCCTGCTTCTCATCAGCACAATCCGGAACTTGTCAAGAGGATTTTACCTTGTCCCGCGTTTCCCACAAGTCCGATGAGTTTCGGTTCGGGCTCTGGCAGACTGCGCACTGCCTTGACCTGGTTAAGAAGAATTTCAACGTCCTCGCTACTGCAGCCGGCTTGTGCGAGAATCTTTTCAGCTTCTTCAGCTATGTCGGAGAGTCTCTGCTTGATATGTGGCAGGCGATCGTCGTACAGAGGAGAGTCGGGAAAGGGTTCTTCTGCCTCCGAGTATTGATACTCTTCATCTCCATCGATTGTGTCAGCGCCATCCGAATCGTTGTCTTGCCAGTCGCTTTCTTCGTCATCGTCGCGTGTTTCTTGTTTGATATTGGTTTCGCCATCGCTATCAATGATAAATCGGCGGCGCACGCTTCGACCACCGTTGAAAACACTGCGATCATCGTGAGAATCATCCTTGATGTCGCGTCTCCTCTTGCCCAGCCCTTTAGGCGGAGAAGTGTGTGGCGACATGGCCAACCAATTGCTGTATATGGCGTTTTGTGTGGGTCAATGTGTCGTTGATCTGTCACACGATTAAGTATGAGGATGAGGTTGGGTTGTAGCATGCAACACTATAAATCTTTTATATGCTACGCCGCACTACCTTTCCATTTGATGATGATGTCAAATTGCATGTGAGTTCGTTAAATGAACGATGAATGAGCTTTCAGGACCATTTGCAAGCCGGTTCAATGAGAAGCCGCATGTGAAGTGAAGGATCTAGGTGATGACTGTCGGGCGCAAGTATTGAGGTGCTCTCGAGATTTGTGCCTGTGGCAGATCAGCGTGTCACCGCTCAGATTCACAGGTTCATACTATGTACTCAGAAGCTCAATTGCTTCAATGCTCTCCTCATCGTACAAGCTGGCCTCGATCCAAGCCAAGCTAGGGATATCATGTCTTCTCCTTGTTGCCCACCCCTATGCGATCCTCAAATCTCCTCATGAGCTTATTCGTCTGCTCAGCCAAAGTCAAAGTCAAGATAGTATGTGGTAATATTCGTGCCAAATGCGCAAAGAAGCCCTTGTAGACCGCGAGCACACCTTCGATCTTGACTGTGTTGTACAAGCAGTCGAATGCGCCGTTGTAAAGGTTGCCGGTTTGGTTGTACATGCGGCTCATGACAGTGTCAGGAGGATGCATGACTACGCACACCACGAATCCTGATGCGGTGGAGGACATCAGATGTAAAGGTGTGCCGTCCTTGATATCGAAATTTCTTTGCAAGACTCGTTTGGCCAGGAAGTAGGTTGGGAGTTGCACCGAAGAACCAAACCCTGTACGGACCATAGCAGGACCTACTCCTCGCCAGAGACCCTTAATCCCCTCGGCTCCGTAGATCTGTCTCAGGCCGTCTACAGCACTCCGGTATTGATGTTGTGTTCCAACTGGTAGGAAAGGAGAAAATGACTGTAATCGGGTCTTGACCAGGAAGAATGGAGATCCCAAGAAAGCACCTAGGATACCCGAGCTGGCACCTGATGCAATGTTGATCGGTACCGACTGCATCGCCTTGACTTGAGGGTCTGCTGCATTCATAGGACTTCGCGTCAAGACCAAAGAGTTCAACGTCGTCCGTATGGGGTCGTAGAAGCCAAGACGACAGCCATTGAGAGTCATCTGGTATATATACGCGCAGCTCAGCCCTCTGAGGAGACCTTTCAGGCCTTCATTCGAATAGATGACCCGTACGCCATGCAGAACACCTTTGTACAGTTTGGGCGCATCTCGTTTCGCTTGCAATTCTCCTTGCAGTTGTAACCGAATTTTGACGGTTTCGAACGAGTGTGTGACCGTGACAGCTCCGCAAGCTGCTATTCCTCCTGCTACGAAAGAGCCTATCGTCGTCGACATGTTGGCCAAGGCGTGTGAATAATAGGTCCCCAGTCTCTTCTCCTTCCTTTCCACCGAGCTCAGGTCGCGCTAAGTAGTCTCAGGACTATAGATAAGGTCATAGATGCAAGACGCGAAAATAGTGGTATTGGAACATTTTGAAGCTGTCGCTCGCGTCAGACCCAAGCAATGCCGATTACGGAGAGTTGCGGCTCGCGGCCCGCCTTGCAGAAGTGGACCAGCATCTTTTAGCCGCATTCGAGGTTCATGTGAGCTGCTCAAGGCCAGCAACAACACCATCTCAAACACCGCCAACATGGTGACAGAACAAGTCCCGCCGATGGCCAAGGTGCAGGACACCATCGGCAGCTTCAGACCTACGAGACTCTTCAAAGCACCATCACCGTCAGCCTACACATCCATCGACTTCGACGATAGCGGAGAGTTCTTGCTCCTATCACGAACCGACGATACCATACAACTCTTCAACACCAAAGCCGGCCAACACGCGAAAGAGCTCAAATCACAAAAATATGGCAGCGCATTGGCTCGCTTCACACACCACAGCACATCCATTATCTACGCTTCCACCAAAGTAGACGATGGCATACGATACCTATCCATGCACGACAACAGCTTCATCCGATACTTCAAAGGCCACACCAATCGCGTGACCAGTCTCTCACTCTCCCCAAGCAACGACCAATTCATGTCCGCAAGCATGGACAACACAGTCAAACTCTGGGATTGCCGCTCCCCGAACGCGCAAGGCCAGCTAAACTTCGAATCACCCTGGCTGACCACCTACGATCCAAGCGCTAGCGTCATTGCAATCGCAAGCCCGCCCGCGCAAGCCATCGCTCTCTACGACTTACGAAATTACGACAAGCCACCGTTTGCGACTTTCGACATGGAGCCGGTTGAGAAGCAGTTTAGAGGACAAGGACAGAAATATGGCGAAGGCTGGTTGGGGATGGAGTTCTCGAATAATGGCAAATATCTACTGCTGTCTACGAATGGGCCAGGACACTATGTTCTAGACGCATTCTCGGGAGATCTGCTCCACTACCTGAACCGTCCGCCCGGAGCAGATTATTCGCATCGTGCTCCAGGTGAAGCTCTCCCCGGACCGAGCGATGGTCAGACGCCATCCTACGTCCAGTCCAACGCCTGCTTCTCACCTGACGGATGGTATGTGGTCGGAGGTAATGGTAAACAGACAGGTCTTCAAGTATGGGACTGCAAGAACGATCCCACAAACGATCACGTCTTGGAGCCAATGACCGAACTACCGAGCACAAAGTCGGCGAAAGCAGTGGCATACAATCCCAGACACAATCTCTTGGCTAGCGCGGATAAAGAGGTCATGCTTTGGCTACCTGACTTGGATGTCTAAGGAGGAAGAGCAAGCTTCAATTTGTGTATGATTTGACTGAGCGTTCGAGCGCGGCGCAATGGAGCATAGAGTATTGAGTGTTAAGCAGAAAGACCTCAGGGAAGGGACGTGGGAAAAGTTGGCTTTCTGAATCAGAGCTGCAAGTTTATGGTAGGATTATTGAGTTGTTCTCTCTTCGTTGATCTGCATTCGAAGAGAAATGAAATGCAAGTCAGACTGAGATCTGGAGTGGAGCACAGACACATTTTTCTTGAGGCAGTGCATTTCTGCCTGAACCGGTCGCAACCAAACGAAAAAAAGACTTTCCGACATCATAACAATCTCAACACTATAGAACCAGCAGCTGTCGTTCGTTTCAATTCGTTTCGGCGACCTCTCGGCCCGGTCAGAGGAATCGGTTCGTTCATTCGGCCAACAGACAAGTGCACGCTCAATAATGGCTCCGTACAACCCAGATATCTATCGGCGCCGTGGTTGTTCCTCGATCAGAAACGAAAAAAGCGGGGAATTTATTACCAAGGAACAGGGCGAGATTGTTCTAGCCGTAGTAGTATGTGTTGTACAAACCAGAAATGAAAATGCCACGTATGATAGTAGTCGGGCAGCATCCTTAATCTAATAAAATAACCGTTCCTCGCCCCGCGTCGTCATGTTACTGTGCCCTAATCAGTAATACAGCGTCTGAGCACATGGGAGTGAAATCGAATTATTTATTCCGGACATCTCATTCGCCACAAGTTACAACCAACCTATGAAATCCAGGATCAGGGGAGTTTTGATGTGCGTGTGCTTAGACGCTGTAAAAGCTTGTGGAGAGGTACAGGGTATTGTATGGCTGAAACCCCGATAACAATTGAAAGTTATGACGACCTCTAAAAGTTGCTCTAACAGGCATTTCTTTCACGATACATCTTCATTCGTCCTTCCGTAGACTTCACAAGGCTTCTTGGACAGGCCTCGACGAGTTGGTTACACTATATATACTTCTTGTTAGCTGCCGTGAAGTATGGATGCTTCCGCCTTTGTCCGTCTACAGGGAGCATAGATACACTACAATTAAGCGAGATGTCCAGGCAGGGTAATCCCTGTACACGGCGGCTAGCCGTTATAAGCTAGCCTACTACTTTCCTAGGATTCTACGTCCCCTTTTAGGGAATGCTTTAGCTCTTTACGGCTAGATCCCGTCGGTAGGGATCACCCTGCCTGGACAACTCGCTTAACTTGACTGTATTATATATACGTAACATGTACTCCGCTACCGTATCTCCCTTCGATCCTGCGCCTGTGCATCAACTTTCTAAGTCGATAGTAAATTCTGGCAGAATGCTCCTAAACAACTTCTTCTTCCTCGTCACTATGGCCTCGCTGGCTGTGGCTAAGCCTGTTACCCCGGTAGGTGTACTCTCCTCTAGACTAGGTGATTATTCGCTTACCAAACATTAGAATCCTGACGCGGCTAGTAAAGCTGTCCTTATGCCACGCTATGGTACCGGTCAATGCGGGGGCGACTGCACTACTTTTTCAGATTGCCCAGACGATTGCCACTACTGCCTTAAACAATACATAGGAGGAGGTGGAGAAGGGGGCTATATCCAGAAATGCGGAACGCTCTAGTGTACGGTCTGTATAGGCATCATTAATAATTAATTGCGGGCATGAGATGAGCTGACAGCGTGAAGGGTGATGCGCGGTGCGAACAGCGTGGTTCTTACTACACGCGGGATATAGGCAGTCACGACACACGCATGCTCGGGTGGTCTTTTGTGGAAGATAGCTTGGTTGTGTGCAGTATCAGAAGTCGGTCGAGTACGAGTCAGCATGTAGCGGATAATCAGATCGAAGGTTTCGTCATGCAATTAGACGTCACTTTTCATTTGCCTCGTGAATGCCGCGTGTATAATAATATCATCAAGATTAGGAGCGAGCGTGGAGTTCTACCGGTGACCTGGAGCCGTATGATATGATAGGTGTTTGCTGACCGGTATCGACTCGCGGTCAATGTCGTGGCACACATGCCGACGATGCCGGCGGAACAGACGCCACAGAGCCGACGATGGTTGGACGCGATTGAGTTTAGAGAAGGGTAGAAGTGTATCTGAACATGTGAACGGGTAGATGGAGCACGCAACAAAGCTGCTGCTCGTTCAACAGGATGGTGTGCTGCCTGCCTGCTCATGATACGCCCGGGAAGGCCAAGCGTAGTTCTAGTCGCTCCAAGCTCTTGTTTGTTGTGGCGGACCGTCTTGTTCCTGGAAGATGCGAGGCGCCAGAACAAAAGCTCCCCATGCCTCACCCATGCATTACCAGGTGTGGCGTCGCCGTTTAGGATGAGGTAACAAGGGTTAGCCTGGAGCTTATAGAGTGAAGACTAATGACTGCGGGATTGATGGTGGCTATGTAGGTATGATAGAGTAGATGTACGGAGAGCAGTGGAAGAAGCAAGGCCCGCTGCCAGGCACGCCCATTATCACCATCACTATCATCAGCATCATCATCATCATCATCATCACAAGCGGACGTGATAAAAGTGGTCAGCTCTGAGCACTGGGTCCGGGGTCCAAGCAACGGCTGTGGCGTTTCTCAAAGCAGAGCATATGTTGCCAAGCGCATAACGATGATGGCTTTGGTGGCCCGTTAGGCTCACAACTCTCGTGCTTGCCATATCTTTGAGGGAACTGCGCCATATCATATGGAAGCGAGCAGACATCAATGTGAAGGAGGAATTCGCTGTCGCCGTCACGCTGTCGTGTGAGCACGTCTTTCACTGCATTACCGCATCTGGACTGGAGTAGGCTATCGAGCAGCCAGCCAGCGCTTCGCCCGACCATGCACCAAGCAGCCTTTCTCCCTCCAGAACCAGCATATGCCGCCAATTCCACCGGCAAAGGCAGCTGGATTGCGCGAGTCTCCCAGAGGGCCTCTCAGTAAGAATGCATGTCGTGTGCAGTGGAACGAGCTGCTAATATTATTGATGCCAGCATACCGGCAAATCGAGACATCCTTGCCGCCAACACAAAGTCATCAGCAGCAGCAGCAGCAGCAACAACAACAACAACAGCCGCCGCCGCCGCCTCGTTCGCGTCTCCGCTGAAGACGGCATTGTCACTGCAGACAGCCATTGAAAGTGCAGGCTTTGCATCGTCCCTCGAGGAGTCCTTGTCGGCCGTCCAGGAGAGGGCCTACTTCCAGAGTGCTCCTGCCTCGCCAGTGAGACAGAGCTCCGACTTTCCCAGAGACGCCAACGTGGGCAGTCGCGCACCTACTCCTGTATCACGATTGCCATACCTTGCGAATCAGCACTTGCTGCGTCGCCCCAGCACTGCCACTGCCGTCCACGTCGACAAGCCGCTGCCCGACTCCCCCGGAGCCGGAGCCACCATCTACCCAGAGTCGGGAGGCGCCATGGACAAGTATGCCCGCCAGGCAGGCGACACTACCTACGACAGCGATGCAGAGGCAGACGACGAGTTTGAGCGGAGCGTCTTCACCTCGCCAAACATTCCGAACGACTACGACGACCACTCCGATCACCCTTCCGACTCCGAAGACGACCGTTCTATGGTAGATGGCGAGGACACACCCACGACGCAGGGCTGGGCAGATCGAGATGGGCGGAGTCCGACGGGCAAGATCACACAGTGGACAGAAGAGGAGGTGGCGGATTACATTGCAGCCCTTTCTCCCGCCCTGAAACAGTATGGCCAGAGATTTGTGGAAGAAGGCGTGAGCGGCGAGGCGCTGATCGCACTAAACCACGACGAATTGAAGGAACTGGGAGTTGCGAGCGTGGGACACAGACTCACCATACTAAAAGCGGTATACGAGCAAAAGATGCGGGCTGGCGTTAAGATTGAGGAGGGGGACTATGTGCCCCTTTCGGCGGAGGGCGAAAAGGGAGAAATGGCTGCCACCCAAGACGATATTGCGCGTATAATTGATTCGCTGAGGTTGCGAGACCAGCGCATTGTGCAGGCAGAGCAGCAGTTGCGCATTCTCCAAGCAGATTTAGACAGGACGATAGAGGAGAACCGGAAACTGAGGGAAGAGACACTCCCGATCATGCGGCTGGTCAAGAACCAGAACACACCTCTACCGGATCCAGCTGGAGGCACGATACCGTCACCACGAGAAATCGACCCATCAGGCAAGCAGGGAGACAACAAGGGCAGCTCGCTGAGCAGGAAATTCTCTACCAAGAAGCTCTTCCTCAAATCCGACAGCAGCAAGCAGCCATCTCCAACACATCCACCACAATCACATACTCCTCAACCTCGGGAAGTCCGTGACGATGGTGGAGCACATCTTGAAGCATCTGCAGCTGCAATGGCCGCCTCGACACATCTGACAGCGAGCATGACTGCACAAACGAGTCCGAATAGTGTACATGGACAGCAATTAAGCCCCACGAGCCCTGCGTATTCCACAACAGGCCCACCTACTGGAGGCTCGTATGGCCACGTGCCGGGCTCTGCAGCAGCGCGTTCATTTCCAACACAAAACCAGAGACAGCATAACCACGATCACGACACACAATATGCAAATCACCATTACAGCCAAGCGAGCACAGTGGTACAAGACCAACCAAGCGCGCGCCTACGAGAACAAGATCGTTCAAGGCGGCAAGCACCTACACCATCACCCAGAGAAGACGAAACGCCTAATGCTGGGAGAGACAGGTATGTTTCGAGGTGGCTTTCTTCCTTTGTCGTTCCATCCATCGCTGACACTTGACACAGGGACAATCCACAAGTCGAAATCTTCAAAAGCTTTCGGGTCAGCATCGATGACCCTTGTCGCGTTGTGTTACCAGTCGTAAGTTTGTGCCCCACAATATCATTTCTACTCAAACTATAATCGAGGAGATATGTTAACACAAAATCCTTATAGGCTCTTAAACGCTACAATATTACTGACGACTGGCGACAATACGCGCTCTATATCGTGCACGGCGATCAGGAACGATGTCTAGGTCTCGAGGAGAAACCGCTGTTGTTGTTCAAGCAACTTGATAAAGAAGGTCGAAAACCTATGTTCATGTTGCGACGGCATGCTTCGCCTCAAGAAGGCTGGAGTGGAGCTGCTGGTGGTGGGATTCCTACTCAGGAGACTAATAAGGTATGAGAGTCATATTCATTCTGTTGCAGTGGATATTGTTGCTGACGGCGCGCTTCTAGTCACAAATACCTGGTGGCGTGCTATGAGTTCGACCAATCGATACCCCCAACTTTTTAACTTTTTGTGCTTTGTTCAGCGTATCCCAGATGGCAGCAACTATGATTCTCCGCATCGCTACTGTCTGGATCTGAGTCGAATGTGGATGGAATAAAGGGAATATATCACGATATTGAAACCGCACGAGAGAAGCAATACGTTGCCACACAGGAGCAGATCCATAGTCTCCCATCTATCCATCAATCAGAAGCCGCTAACATTCTTCAAAAGACACAACCCATCATCCCTTCATCTTGCCTACACACTAATCGTCTTAAACACCCCAAACCCACTTCCCCCCGTCGCCATCACAGCCCCAGGAATCTGCGGATGCCAATGCGCCTCTTTCACCTGATCCATATAGTGCACAAACAACAACTGCGGCGGCACATCTTTAACATCAGCCGTATACCTACTCTCCTCATCATCCAACTCGACGGCCAAATCCCATAACGTGCAAGTATTATCCCCTGAACACACACTCACAATCGAATCATCCGTCGGATGCCATTCCACACTCGTAATCTGACCCAAATGAAACGAGAAATGTGCCACGGGCACGGGTTTCGAATTTTGCGACGATTGCGATTGCGATTGCGATTTCCACTGTCGTAGATCCCAAACTGACCAGGTGCCATCATCGTGGCCCGAGGCCAGGAGGTGGGGAGTTTGATGCGACCACGACAAGACGTTGGCGTCGCATTCCGAGACTTGGATGGAAATGGCATGGTGTCGGGATTTTGAGCGTGCGTCCCAGATTTTTACGGTGCGGTCGCTGGAGGCTGAGGCGAAGACGTTGCGTTCCGAGGGCGACCATTGCAGTTCTTCGATGGAGGAGGTGTGGCCTAGGTAGGGGGTGGTGTCGGTTGTGAAGCCTCCGCCTTCGGTGCGTGTGGTGGTGAAGATTTGGCCGGTGGTGTCGCCGGTTAGGAGTTTGCCGGTGGGGATGAGAGGGGACCAGTCTAGGGCGTAGCCTTCGTGTTTTTTGTGGGCGCGGATTGTGCTGAGGGGTTTGTCGGGGTTTGTGGGGAGTTGGTAGCCTGGTTCGTCGAAGGAGCGGAGGTAGGGAGTTACGTCGTGGATGAGGACGTCGCCGGTTTCTTGCATTGCGGCTGTGATTGTGGTTGGTGGTGTTGAGGCGCTGGATTGTGGTGATTGATGTGCTCTGATCCGGTTGGTGGTGGATCTGAGAGGAATGGATTTGGTTTCGAGGATTGGGTCGGAGAATTCTTCATCGTCGTCTTCTTCGTCATCTGAGTCGATGTTCGCAGCCTTGTCGTTTCTGGAAAGTCCTGAGAGTTTCATGACCATGATTTGGTTTTCCTTGGCACGATCGTGAGCTGCTTGTGTGCCGGCGACGGCGTAGACTGTCGCTGGATAGGACTTTCGATTGTCGCCGAGGTTGTCTTTGACGATGTCGAATGATAGACATGGCCAGGTTGGTTCAAGGGTATGCAGCATTTCGTAGGTAGACAAATCAGGTGCGAGTGTCTGCCCAGCTTCCAATTTGTGGCGTCCAGGAATAAATGTTTCTTGGTCGACGTCCATGGCTCCGGCAGCCTTCTCTTCGGCTTCGCGCTCTTCATCTGGTCGACCATCGACTCCTGCTTCCAGAATCTCATCTTCGCTCTCGAATTCGTCCTCGAAGTCATCCTCAAAATCCTCACCATCGACCACTGGGGCATCGGCCACAGGACGCTCACCAGCTTTTAGAGTCTGCGGTTCCTCATCTTCTGCGGCGCGCTTGGCCATTATCAAGTACTCTTTTGGAACTTGGGATGCAGCAATCACTCTGTTATTTCAAACGCATATGGTTCAGCAATTTTGACATGTGAGAGCTTTACTTAACCCTAAGCAGAATCGGGACTAGCGGCGGGAGTGAGCGTCAAGGGTCGAGCCTTTTAATGCCGGTCTGTTTACAGGACTCGAGCTGTTGGCGATTATTGGTCAAAGACAACTGGGCGGCTTCTGCTTCGCTCCCGTCTCCTTCGCGTCTCTGTCAATCATCATAATCAGCAGCGAGGCCAGGCGAGCCAAGGCGATGCGCAGTGGCCGGTAACGCGCGCGGGAACGGGCAGGTCGGCATTGTTACACGCGCGGCCGGGAGAGAATAATCAGGGAGAGGAGGCCTGAGAGGAGAAAGGGCTCAGAGCAGCGTCCGCAGTCGACCCCGTGCCGACAACATCGATAACTGGTCTACTAGACTCGACTACCACTTCTGCATTCGGCCTCCACTCCACCCCCCCAGTCCGATCTGACGCTCACGCCGAATTGCCGTCACAGCCTCACTGCGGTACCTGCAGCACCATATAACTCTGACATCCTGCACCACCACTACCGCCGCCGCCGCCGCCGCATTGTTTTCCACCACTCGCAGGAGACCTCTTCGATATACGGTAACTCCACCAACCACACTCCACCATGGACGTCGACCAGGCCAACGGCGGCGGCGAGAAGCACTCCTCCATCGACGACGCCTCCATGCACACCATAACCGCCACCTCCATGCAGAATCAGAATCCCTCCTACGAAGCGAGACCCTCGACTTCCTACAGCGATACGGGCTTGCTCTCGCGACCATACTCCCAATCAGCTGACAATACCCCCGACCACATGTCAAATGGTAACGGTCTAAGCAGACCGCCGTCCACGCAGAGCCAGGGACAATTCGATCAGAATGGCCAGCGGCAGCAAGCGCAAAAGAATGCTTCGGTAGTGATCAAAGTGGGGATGGTGGGTGATGCTCAGATCGGCAAGACAAGCTTGATGGTCAAGTATGTTGAGGGTAGCTGGGATGAGGACTACATTCAGACGCTGGGTAAGGCTAGACGTGTGCGAGATCCATGGTGTTGTAATGAGCTGACATCTTTTTAGGCGTCAACTTCATGGAGAAGACCATCAGCATCCGGAATACCGAAATCACCTTCTCGATATGGGATCTTGGTGGCCAGCGGGAGTTCGTCAACATGCTTCCACTGGTCTGCAACGACGCTGTCGCCATATTATTCATGTTCGATCTTACCCGAAAATCAACTCTCAACAGCATCAAGGAGTGGTATCGCCAAGGACGAGGCTTCAACAAGACCGCAATCCCTTTCTTGGTTGGCACAAAATACGACCACTTTGTCAACTTCCCGCGAGAAGAACAAGAGGAAATCTCGCTCCAGGCGAAGCGCTTCGCGAAGGCCATGAAGGCTAGTCTAATCTTCTCAAGCACCAGTCACAGCATCAACGTCCAAAAGGTAATGCCGCTCAATTGTCTGAGATACTGGCCAATTTCTAATGCTTTCCTAGATCTTCAAGATCGTGCTTTCCAAAGCATTCGATCTTCGATGCACGATACCCGAAATCGAAAACGTAGGCGAGCCATTACTACTCTACCAAGCCGCCTAACCACACTCCCTCCAAAGTCCTCACCCGAGGCTGGATCAATACGAAGGAAGCATATACAACAAGCGACCAAATCTCGCCTTGATGGCGATGGCGTCACAAACGGCGCTGGAAGCGACTCTGGCGTCACATTTTGGCATATGATGAGTGATCGCTCACGACGGAGGACGAATGAAATCACGCCTTGTACGTCGAAGATGAAAGAAAGAAAATCATGCATTTAACAACCCGGCGTTGTGGTGTTGCATACGCTTGAAGCGAATTGCATGCATGCATATTCCCCCTGTTCTTTGCTGGCTGGGGAATCACGTTTTATTTTGAACGAACGTCACAACAGCGCTGTTTTATAGTCAGTATTAAGCTAATTTTTCCCCCTCTACTGTTCGACAAATGAAACCATTCAAAGAAAGACTTCCCCTGAGATGTGCAGTTTCCAAATTTGATTTTTCTTTTTTTTTTGGCAGGCATACCTAGGGATCAAGAGGTCGAAATTTCTCGTATTGGTTTTCCATGTCTTTTAGGATGTCATTGATGTCGCTTTTCTGCAGTTCGAGAGAAGTCCGTCTGTGAGAATTATTTGAATATACATTGATTGGTGAAAGGAGACAAAGTCCTCGAGTGAAGTGACTCGACAGGCTTTTTTTTACACCGGGGCCGGAGTCGGTACATGGGGAGAGCATCGCTTTGGTCTAGTATCAGGTAGGCACATCTTTCGTAGCATTCAGCTTGAGATTGTTTTTTTTTTTCCGCGATCTTGTTGGGTAAGTGCGGTATGCGGCGATCATAAATAGGCCATTGGGATGGGAAGGAAGATACTTACAGCTGAACCGGGAAGATTTTGAACGACATCAGTTGATTTTTTTTTCGATTCTGAGATCCATACTTTTTTTTCTTTAATGAGCACGATATCCCATTTGGCGTTGATCGTCAAGGTTCGAGGTTTTGGTCTTCAGTGAAAACGTTCGTTCCATACATACTTACTTTGGAATTAGTAGCGGCGGAAAGGAAAATGCTCCTTCTGTGTTCCACTGCCAGTCGCTTGGGTTTCGAATTGGAAGTGATGATGTGAAATCAACGGACCGATCAGATCCTTCAACTTCTTTCTAGATACGTCGAGCAGAGCGACAGGTCCTTTTACAATCGTCGTGAGTCCCTCGAGACGCTTGGCAGGTGTCGTTTCGGTTCAAAGACGAACACCATCGAGGGCGACGAAGGTGTTATCAAGGATAGCAGCTAAGCTGGAAAGTCGACTAGGAGCAGCCATCATCATGGCATGCGCACGGAGTGCTGGTATTTGCGCGGTCTCGCTGACGCAAGCTGGAGGAGAGTAGGCAGGCACAGTATCAGCTAAAGGTCCGATGATGGAAGGTGCGTGTTGTGCCTGCCTCTACTTTCGACGTAGACTTGCTCAATTGCCTGCCGATTTTGGCGGCTCCTGCTTGTTTCCTCTTGATGGTATGGCCTTGCTCATCCCATTGCCTGATGCTATAGCCCTTCTGCTGCACATCCTTCATAGTCGCATCCTTGATATTAGTATTGGTATTGGTAGCGAGTTGTCTCTGAATCGTTCGTCATAAGTTGCTAGATTCGTGTCACACTTCGCCTTGCTAAGGATTCGGCCAATGTCTGCAATGGTCCAGAGGGCATCGGCCTTAGTAACAAACCTATGCGCGATCATCGTGCGAACTCGATTCGCGTCTGAGTCGCCTGGCAGATCTAGAAGATCGACGAAGCGCAGGATATACGAGTCCCGCAAGAACAGTGCTACCTCTTCGGTATTCGCTTTCGCAAAGATATGCGGGTCGACTTGACTGTTCAACTCCATAATATCGTCCGACTCTACGCGAAAGAGGGGTCCATTTTCCTCGTGCTAGAACTGAGACCCACTGAAGACCAGTCATCACTTGAGATAGCTAATGGTCGCAGAAGATGGACCGAAAGTCTTCTCAGCGGTAGAGCTCAAAGCCTCGCACTCATTCTCCGACCACATGATCCTAGGCGAATCGACATCGATTGTAATGTTGCACTTGTTCGCGAAGGAAGTCCCGCCGCGTGTCGGCGTTGAGAAAGCGTACTGAGAGATCCTTGCTAGGACTAGGTTAGAAACTAAGTTAGCAAGCTGGATATACAGTGTCTTCACTCCTCGGAAGGCCAAAGGCTTTATACTTAACTAGGCAAATTCCGATTTCAATTGGCAGAGATCCCTACTAGCTAGAATTTGGGGAGAAATCGATAGTCTTCCGAGGTGTGAAGACGCTATAGCTAACGAGTTGAGATGTACAGCATCAAAACGTATCGGAAGGCTATCAATTTCTCCCCATTTCTAGCTAGTAGGGGACTAGGCCAATCATAGCCTCTGCTTAACTCTTTAGCGTAAAGAGAATAGCCCTCCGATGCGTGAAGGTGCTGTATGATTCTCTATCAATTTCTCCCCATTTCTGGCTAGCAGGGATCTCTACCAATTGAAATCGCATTTTGCCCGGTTAAGCTTAAGCTTAAGGCCTTTAGCCCTCCCACGTGTTCAAAACGCTATATAATGCTTGTACGGACAGGTCGACGGCACGACGTCGTGTTTGAGAATAACGTTAATGCGAGGAAGTGTGCAAGACCTCGATATAGACACTTTAAACTTACTACGGAGACAACGTCACGAGTACGGCACTTGATATGAAGTTGGTGCTTTACGTCCTTGCGGCAGGGGCTTAATTTGAAACTGCGCCTACAGTATACAAATCCAGGCTAGGCCTCTAATTCGAAGAAAAAAAAATGTCCCCCGTGCGTGATGTCTGCCTAAAGTGAATGCCTAGCACATGTCGCAAGCCCGCATAGGAGCGAAGGCTCAAGGTACAGTCACCTTCCACAGCCGTTTAGATAGCGTATCCGCACCCTACACCGACAAGGGCTTAATCAATACCCCTACAATATTATATCTATAATTAATAAGTAAGCGATCCTATCGCGTTTAAACGATAACTATTATTTAAACTACATATTATGAAATTCTAGTTACGTACTATAATCTTAAATTCTTCCTTTAATATTAAATTCTTTATAATATAATAACTACGCCATGTTAATATATAAACACCCTCGAATACGACCCTTCTAACTATATGCTATCGCTAGTAGCTAGTATGCATACCTTCCTACGTCTATACGAGGTTGTAAGGGAATCCACCCTTACACCCCCTCCGAGGCACCCTAGAGGTACCCTTACGCTACCCCGCTAGTGCCTATTAGGTGACCCGGATGCACCGGCGCCTTAGCGCTATAGGATAAACTACCCTCTCCTACTCGATCTACTTTCTAGTTCCTTAGGTAATATCGATAGTTATCGAATATACTACTTAGTCGTATTATTATACCCTATATACTAAACGCCTTATAGTATATTACCTCTTAATCCTACGGGAGCATAGCCGTACTAAGTACGACTATCCTCGTAGTATTACCGCCGGCGCCCTATAGGTCCCTCCTAGGTACCTCGCCGCTACTATAAGCCGTACTAATTAGTAGACCTACCTTTACGGTTCCGTTCTAAGAATAGGCCCGAAGAATACTAGTTCCGGCGATATAGCCGTAGGGAAACGCCCTATCCGCTCT
>LFZN01000191.1:0-118055 GCA_001578235.1 Pseudocercospora eumusae | reverse complement strand
CGTACTACCGTATCCGAATCCGCGAAGGCGACGAGTAGAAGACTACGTTCCGTACGCGGTATAGGTACTTCGAGTATCGCGTTATACCTTTCGGGCTAACTAATATACCTACTACCTTCTAGTCCTATATAAATCGGACTCTAGTAGGGTACCTAGATAATGTATGCGTAGTATACCTAGACGACATCCTAATATATACGTATAGCGATAACATCGAAGACTACTAGAATACGGTCCGTAAGGTACTCGACCGACTACGGGAAGCCGACTTATACTATAACATTAATAAGTATACCTTCGTAGCGGAGGAGGTCGCCTTTCTTAGATTTAGGGTAAACCGCTAGGGGGTTATAACGGATCTAGAGAAGGTAGCTACGATTACGTAGTAGCCGGTTCCTAGCTCTATATACGAGGTTTAGTCGTTCCTCGGCTTCGCTAACTTCTATCGGCGCTTTATCGATAGGTATTCGAAGGTAGTAGTACCTATTACCGACCTTCTAAAAAAGGATGTACTATAGCATTAGGGAGAACGATAGTAGTAAGCTTTTAACTAGCTAAAGTAGTAGTTTACTACTACGCCGGTACTACGATACTTCGACCTAGCGAAGGAGGTCCGCCTAGAGACCGATGCTTCCGACTTCGGTCTTTCCGGTATCGTATCGTAGCTTTAGGAGGACGGGCTATAGTACCCGGTAGCCTTTACCTCGAGGAAGATAATCGAGGTAAAAAGGAACTACTAAACGTACGACTAAGAGCTATTAGCGATTATGCATTACTTTCGGACTTAGCGTTATTACTTTAGTAGCCTAGTAAAACCTATCTAGGTATATACTAATTATAACAACCTTAAAACCATCTAAACCGTTTAACGGCTAAACCCTCGTTAAGCACGATAGGCCGTGTTCCTCGGGGGTTTTAATTTCGAGATTCACTACTAGGTAGGAAAGAATAATCCTATAGATAGCCCGTCTAGGAGATAGGACTACTAGAGCGAAAACTATGCGGTAAATTAACTATTACTAACCCTCTAGTATAAGTTAAAGCTAGTAGATAGCGAAGTAATACCGTAGGTAGTTCGCATTATATACGCCCGGGTTATAACGACTAGTAGATCTAGGGAGTCTACGACTAAGGAGAACTTAGAGACCGCCGGCGGAGAGTAGGCGGAAATAGCGAGCGAGACTTCCTAACTCGCTAGCGCTACTAAATGTATATAGTACGTACTACGCTCGGTAGCTAAGGTATTACTAGCGAGCGAAACTATATCTACCGACATTTCGGAACCCTTTATTAGCCTTATTACTTAGCTATAGCACCGTAATAACTTTATTAAGCGGAAGAGGGATAAGCCGGAGGAACGGAACTAAGTACGTAGGCTCTAGAAGTAGAGATTCGATAAGAAGGGCCTACTTCGATATAAGGGTAGACTATATATTCTAGATAAGTAGGCGGTCCGCTAGGAGATCTTATCTACCTACTACGATTTAAAACTAGCGGGACATTTCGGTATACTAAAAATAGTCGCGCTCGTATACCGATCGCTATATTAGCCTAAGATAGAATAAGATGTTAAGACCTATATTAAAACGTGCCCTATTTACTAGAAGATAAAGTCGAGTCGACAATTGCCGTACGGTACGCTTACGAGTCTACCGATCCCCTCTAAAATTTAGTCGGAGATTAGCTTAGACTTTATTACTAAGCTACCGCCGGTAAAGTATAAGGGCATAGTCTATAATAGTATCCTCGTTATCGTTAATAGGTTCTCTAAGATAGCGCTATATATCCTAGTATAAGAAACATAGAAGACGCTAAACTTTACGGAATACTTCTTCGAAAGGGTCGTATCGAGATTTAGGATGCCTAAAGGGATCGTTAGCGATAGAGGTTCGCTATTTATATTAGGTTTCTAGACTAAACTATGTTTTTAGTGCTAGATGAAACGACGTCTATCGACGGCGTACTACCCTTAAACCGACGGCTAAACGGAAATCTAGAATAGGACGTTAGAAGGCTACTTACGCTCTTTTATTAGCGAAGCGTAGGCGGAGTAGGTACGGTAACTACCCTTCGTAGAGTTTACCTATAATAACTCTAAATACTCTAGCATAGGCGAAACGCCTTTCTTCCTTATTTATGGAGAATACCCGAGGTAGTCGGAACTATACGAGGACGTGTAGCGAGAGGGGGAGGTACCGGTAGCGATAGATAGAGTCGAATAGTTAAGGAATACGCGCAAGATTACGATAGAGTACTTATAGCGAGCGTAAGCCTATTAATAGAAGGCGTATAATAAGCGGCATACTATAGTAACGTTTAATAAGGGTAACCTCGTACTCCTAAGTACTAAGAACCTAAAGTTACGTTAGCCTAGCCGTAAGCTTAGTATATAATTCGTAGGACCTTTTAGGGTAGAAAAAGCTATCGGTACGTAGGCGTACCGCCTAACCCTCCTAATAACCTACTAAATCTATAATGTCTTCTATATATCCTTACTTCGTCTATACTACGGAAGAGCCGGCGAGGAGTAGGCGAATATCGCGGCTCCTAAGATTCTTCTAGATAGTACCGAGGTATAGGAAGTAGAAAAGATCGTCGATAAAAGAAGCCGAGACGGATAGACGTAGTACCGATTACGCTAGAAGGGCTATAATAAGACATATAATACCTAGGAAGGCGAAGAGGACTTCGAGAATATAGATAAGCTTCTTAAAGACTAAGAGAAGGCGGATAGCTAGCGGAGGAAAGGTAAGAAGAAAATAAAAGAAAAAGAATAAGTATAGAGTCGCGTTTCTATTACTATAGAGTACTAAAAAATAAAATATATAAACTCTAAAACCTAGATAGTAGGCGGACCCCCGGCGGGTCTACTAGAAGATGTAAATGCGTAGGTAAAAAGTAACCCTTAGCCTTTAAAGGCGCGATACGCGTTATATACGCTAACTCTAAAGCTTAACATCTCTCTAGTAGCCTTTAAGGCGCTACTAACCGTAGAAGGCGTAGGAGTTAGCTACTACGGCGTAGCTACGGGAGCGGGTATAGTAAGCGGTACTAGTATAGTCGGAAGGGCGATACTACCCTCCTTATTATCCGAGATAACGTATACTAGCGTAGGCTAAATACGTACGCCGCTATCGCTACTACGACGGCGACGGCGAGGAGTCTAATGCCGCGTAGTATATATTTTAACTAGATCGTCGCTAAGCTCCTCTACACCTCTAGCGGTGCGACGGCGGACGGCGTTATTAGGGCGAGTATTATTAATAGGACGAGGCTCGCGGCTATGTCGCGTAGGTAGTAATAGAGAGGCGTTAGGTAACGCGCTAAATATAAGCGCGGGATCTAGTACGTCTATAGAAGCTTCGCTATCTCCGTCGTTATATACTAGAATAGGCGTCGCGCCTATGCGACGGCGACGGCGTAGAGTAGAGCGGCTACGTATAGGAGAAGCGATAGTAGTACTAATAGTAAATCGAGTACGCTACGCTTTAGCGGTAGCTTTCTACTTAGATAAGCTATTAGCCTACTTACGGCGTTACTACTTACGACGAATAGCCTTAAGACCGCCTTAGTTAAATAACTAGGCGCGCTTAGTAACGGAGAGAGGACTAATAGTCTAAGTAAGGCGCGTAGAAGGCGCGACGGCGGAGCGGGTACGCTCCTCTCGGCGGCGGCGGAAGTTGTTAGTAAACATATCTAGTAGAGCGTTACTACCGTCGATCTCGCCTAAAGAAAGCTCTTCGCTAGAGTATTAGTCGCCGTCGGAGCCTACACCTACGCCGAAGGTATCTCGCACGCGTTAAAAGTCCTACGTAAGGTTACGACGAGGCACGTTACTCTCTTAGCCCGATTATATTATTAACTTACTACTAAGAGCGTCCCGCTAGCGGATAGAATTACTAGAGCCGGACCCGGATCCCGAGCTAGAGCGGCGTAGGATTAAGCGAGGGCCGCGAACGGATAGGTAGTAGCTACGGTAGGCTAAATTTAGATACTTATTATCGTTAGAAAAGGCTTCTACGCGAGCCCGACGGTACCCCGCCTACGAGGCTAGGGTAGCGTTTAACGTAAATAAGGGTAAAGGAGTACCCTAATTAGAGCGAGGTCGGCGCTTAGATAGCGTAGTAAGTAGCTAGTTATTCGCTTTATTAATAATAGCGCGGTCGGGGCGACTATTATCTCGTACTACGTATTCGGAAGGATGCTATTTAGGTTAGTACGTAGATAGACGGCGGAGAGAAGGCGGTACTTATAGTAAGCGAACCTCCTAGGCGAGAGGAGGTACGTTAGGATAGGTAATTACCTACATCTCGTAACTACTAGTCGAGAGCGAGGGCTTAAAAGTCTTATACCGAGCGCGGAGCCGACGTTAGGACGCCCTATTTTAGGCCGCGTCGCGTAAGTTCGACTTCCTTAGCTTTAAGCGAGCGGTTAAGAGTTCGGGCGGCTAGGTATAGAGTACGCGTAGCGCGCGTAGTATTATTAGAAGAGCGTACTAACTCGCGTAGCTTACGCTCGTCTTCTACCGTCTCTAAGAGGTCGACTAGGATGCTACGGAATTCTTTATATAATTGTCTAACGCGGTTAATGCGGCCTTACTATTCCGGTCCTAGCTATTACGTTATTAGTATACGTACCGAAGGCGGTCCGTAGATAACTTACTACCTCGTAAGCGCCCTTATAAAGGTTTCTACATTTGTCGCACGCTTTATAGGTCGCCCGCTAATAGAGGGCGCCCGTCGCGAGCGACTTTATATAACGCTTATAGGCGATCGTAATAACTACGGCGGTAGTATATAAGTCTTCTAGTCTCTACTAATAATTATTATCTTCTAAAAGCATCTAGGCTAACTTACGGATCTCCTAGTAGCTAGACCGGCTACTTAGGCGATAGCTAATCTAATATGTACCTACTATAAGACGGGCCGACTATAGTAAAGGTAGGTAAGGATGCAAAAAATAAGTAAAGAGGTGTAGTAAGCCGAAGGGAGTAGCTACGGTGCGAAGGCGGTAGTAAAGAAAAGTTATTACGCGCGGAGAGAGAATTTTCGAAGGTAGAAGGATGTTTTAAAGTTTAAATACACCGCCTATAGATAGAGGGCGGGAGTACTAGCTAACCTAGTAACTACTTAGTTAAAACAAATAAGCTGCGCGTCGTAACTAAAATAATTACTATACGCGCTCCGTATACGCTTAAGTAAAAGAGAGGAGTTAAGATAAGAATAGAGCTAAAGTAGGCGAATAGACTACGCGCATCGTATTAGTAAAGCGAGTAAAGTCGCGTAGGTAGCCCGAGCGCCGCCCTATAAAGACTTAGCGGCTCGGTATCGGTTAAGGCTAGCGGGACAGCCCGAAAGCCTAACCTTAGGTATTACTTAGTTATACCGTAGGCGGTACGCCTACGAATATAAGGGTAACGTTATAGTACTAACTTAGCCTCGCGAAAGCGATATATTTACGAGGCGATTTAGGCTACTAAGGACATTAGCCTAGAGAGGAGGCGTATATAAGAATCCTAGCATTAGTTCGCTTACGGGCTAATAGGGGCGGCCTATCGCGATAGGGGTCGCGATAAGCCGAGCGTATACTACGTAGATAGACGGCGGATAGACGGCGGTGCGATAGGGATCGCGATAAGCCGAGAGCGCTCGTACTAATAGCGATCGCCCGTTCCGATAGGGATCGCGATAAGCCGCATAGGCGGATAGGCGGCGGTCTTCGAAGCGTAGGGATATAGAAGGCCCCCGGTCTCTTACTCTTTTAGAATCTCTAAGATTATTCTAATATACGAAATAGAGGCTATTACATCGTTACACAAACCTAATACTCGTGTTGTATACCCTTACTTCTAACGATATCCTTACACGTTCCTAGCTTTTCTAGGTGTTATTATTATCGTCGTCGCTTTTCTACGTTTCTATATAACATTGTCGCTACTCTTTCTTATCCGCATTTACTATAGAATTACTCATCCTATTCGACCTTACTAAGCGTAAGAAAGAGCTCTTCGAAATAACGAAAACCTAGTTTTTAAACCGGCCGAATATAAAAGCTTATACCTATAGTTTAAGAATTAGTATGAATTTAATTTACTAAACGATCGTCGGAAAGATAACTATAAAGAGAGGTAGTAAGGTCGCTATAGGTGCCGGAGAGATGCTACGTAGCGTAACCGTAATACTATCGCGGCGAACGGGGAGAGGTTACGGTTCTATAATAACTATAACTATACGGCTTCGATCGCTATAATTCGGTACGTCGGTAGAATAGAATCGTTTTAGTATAGAGAGGAAGAACCTATATACTAATTATTAGTAGGCGATTTAGAACGGCTACCTCTACCGTTCTATTCGAAATACGAGTAGAACGTACTCGTAACTAGAAAGCCGGTTAGTAATATAGTTACCCTATCGAATAGATAGATTAGCGGTCCCCTTACGAAGGCCTTACCCGGTTAATTACTAGAATGTTAGATGTTAACCCTTATCTACCTTAAATTCTAGCTAAACTATAGGACCTACGTTCTCCTATGTTTTCGTTATATAAGGCCGCTAGTATAGGCTTTCTCGACGTAGATATAGTACGTAATTATAATAGATAGGCCTACGATAATGCCCGAGAGGTACGGAGGGTTCCTCGCGAGTTAAAAGGTAACGCGGCGGCACAACTCGACTATACTATCTAGCAAATAAGGGATTTTAACGATAATCCTTAGTCTAGACCCTAATATAAGTAGCATATAGAGCGCGTATCTCTAGTAATCGAGAGTAAATTACGGCTAGGGTTAGTATATGCGTAATAGTAGTAGGTTAACGTTTTATAGATAGTAGAGGTTAGAAATGTGAGTATTTATATCTATATCGTTCCTACCTTCTATACTAGAAATTCGCGTGCACCTACCTAATTCGGAAGCTAAGGTATATAGGCTATTTTCTAGTATTCTCTACTATTCTAGTATTTCCTACATCTACTAGTACTTACTAACCTCTACATATAGTTGTTTCTTATAGACGCGACATATAAGACGACTAAGCTACTATGGAATTTGTTTACTATCTAATTCTACGTACGCGACGGTTTCGGCTTATAGATCCCCTACGGGCATTTTCTCCTAGATTACTAGAAAGGCCTCCTTATTACGGCGGCACTTTAGTAGGTTCGCTTATAGGCACCTCTCTAGTAGCCGCGCTAGTCTATAACCGACGATTTAAGTAGTAAACAGCTCGTAGTAAGGAAAGCCTTTAAAGATCTCGGCATCGATTAGTATTTATACTAAAAACACGTTATCGAGGTGTTTAGAAAGCATTTCCCTAGAAAATACTATTTATAGGTTCTTCGGCGCCTTAATAACGCCCTCTTCTACGCGAAAACCTAGGTAGAATATACGGAAGCCCTTCGGAAGGCCGTAGTATAATATCGACAATTTAGAAAGGAAGAGTAGGCCTTATACCTTAAGCGTAATTAGTAGCTAGAATACTCGGAAATATAGGTAAATTAGGCACGACTATCTATACCGCGGCTCCTTTAAAATCGGATAACGTTACTACTCGAAAGCTACTATAATAGCCTTAAATACGAAGAGAAGAAGATACTTACGGGTTTTAGCATTTATAGTACTACTCTAGCTACTAAACGGATCGACATTCGGCTACTTAACTTAGTACGATAGCGTAGTAATAAGGACTTTCGTAAAGCGACACGTTTCTAGCATTCTAAGGGTACGCCTATATTCGATTAGTTAACGGTTAGAGGTTAATATGCTATAGTAAAGGAGGTAAACGAGGCCGGAAAGGAAGAGAATACCTTATAACCGCTATAGAGTAAGTGTTTCGGTTCTAGTAACCCTCTTATACCGGTATAATACTTCTATCTCTTCTAGTACTAATACTACCTACCTTATCGGCATCTATAGAGGCTCTACCTATACTACGGCATCTCTATTACTAACGAGTACGCGCTTATCTACCTCGAGCGGTATATAGGCCTTAATTCTACCGAGATTTACCCTACGTAGTAGGGGCGGTAGCTTATTATAGACTTTCTAAACGACGCGCCGGTAGAAATAGCCCTTAATCTAGCGGCTCGTAACCTTCGAGACTACTAACGTACTATATAAGAAGAGTAGCGAGATGTTTAGTAGCGCTTTCGCGATAGTAAAGAGTTATCTACTTAGTATAAACGAGACGTAGCGACTTAGTAGTTATAGAGGTAGATAAGTAACGCGGTTTACCTAATCTCGGTACTTACTATCGACGACTAGAAGAACTAAGGAAGGCCTTTACTAGACTTAACGCCTACCGGCTATAACCGCTTTATAAAGATACCCGTAGCCTTAGTAAAGCCTATACTATTTACCTTTAAGGCTAACGACGTCTACGAGCCTTCTAGCGGAGCTAGAAGGCGAGAAGCCCTACTAGAAACGCTACTAAAAAGCCCTTTAACTAAGGTGCTCGCTATAACGACCGAGAATAGTCGATTACCGCTATTTCTACTAAAAGACGCTAGTAAAAGTATCTAATACGATAACGACGAGGTAATAAGGCATTAACTATAGCGTTAATAGCTACTAGAAAGTACTACTAGGGCCTAGCCGGAAGCGCTACTATAAGGTACTAGATAAGGTACTAGACGAGGCACTTCTACTAGCCTCTAAGAAAGCGATAATAGCCTCTCTATGTGTCCGCTACTCTTCGTCGGTTAACGGTTATACTCGTAGTAGCCCTCGGAGCCCTCGTAGGCTCTATTCTCGTAGGCTCGGACACCTTCTCGCTCTCTAGTAGGATCGATACCTCTACCTTCTACGCTCTAGCTTATAAAATAGTAGCTAGTTTAGATAGTAAAGCTACCTACTAGAGCCTCTATAGACGACTTCTACGCACTTAAATAGACTTAGTCGCCTACTAGAAAGCGTAGAAGGACCGATAGTTAGTCCTACCTCTAAGCTAGCGTTTAGTCTTCCTCGGCGGTGTAGAGATCCGATAACCATTTTCGGAAGCGGTGGAAACTCTTCTTTTAGTAGCGTTTACTAGTTAGATTTCATTTCGCAAGGTTTAATTATGTGGCGTTTAGAATTAGCGCTAAGTTTCTATGACAGTTACAGACATCTGTCATGTAGGGAGCAGTCTTGGCGAACGATGACAACGAGCTCCACAGCATCTACTCCCACTAATAATAGGATCTGCTTCACGTTCTCACCATCGACCATTCAATGAGTATCGTTTGTGAATAAGGGCGCGTTGACTTTGGCCGCATTTCCCCAGGTCCCAAGGAGTCAGATCACGGGCGAAGATGCTCCGACCACGCAGGCATTCGAAAGTCCAGGGCCAAAATCAGACAAGTCGAATAATACCGAGCGATAGATAATGTGACCGCTCAGCAAACGCCGTAGAGGTGCAACAAACCGCCTTGTTGGGCCGTCACAGAATGGCTTGGAGCGAAGCTTTTTTACCCGAACTTTCTTGACTCACCTAAAATACAGTATTCAGCATCCGATCACGGTCCAGAGTCAACTTACAGTCCAAACCCGAGCTCTCCAACAATGCTAGGTCCATACATATGCGATGAGTATGGCTGCGACCGGCGATTTCGAGACCTGAACGCGCTAGAGCATGTCAGTCCGCGCTGTTGCGCCAGTGAAGATACCCTACTGATTCCTTCAGCACAAAATTACCCACCTTGACCCATCGGTCCACTGCTATGGCTGCACACGAATGTTCACCACCTACCATGGCATGATCATCCACCTTGAAGCTGGGAACTGCGTCTCCGGCATCGACATCTGCAGAGTCAATCGTCTGGCCGCGTGGTGCTTTCAATGGAAGAAGTACATTTCCAAGGACTTCTATCCCCAGCTCCTGAACGAGGACACCGCCTATCGCGAAGATCCCGCGAACCATCCGTTCAGGTGCCCAACATGCGAGAGCACATTCCCGTTGGTGTCCTCGCTTTTCATGCATGTGCACAGCCCTTCTTGCGACCAGACGATAGGCGACGGCGCGATCGGCAAGCTGAAGAAGTGGTTGAGGAGGAATCTCAAGAGATTGAAGGTGCAAAATTGAAGCTGGGATAGTGTTATCAGCAGCAAGCGCAAGATCTCGTACACACATACCTGCATCCAGAGGGAAGAGACAGCCTCGTGCCTGGAATGCATGTCACACAGTTTGTGAAATTATGTCTGGTTCTTTGGTATCTGTCGAGCTTTTTCTATTGTTACACCTCGGGATGAAGATCTCTTTACACCTTGGACCGCCTACCAACCCCTCCATGGTCTCATCTATACTGGCGTGCTCATTTCATCGAGTCCTGGACTCTTGATTACTTTCCATCCTTATGGCCGTACGCTGACTCATTCAGCGTCTTGCCGAACGGTGCTCCACCTCCAGATTCGACCGCTTTCTGCGCAGCCTGATGCTCCTTGAAGTGTTGGGTATCGATGCCCTTTGGGTTTAATTGGTTTGATGTGACGTGATCAGGATCGCCTCCTTGAAAGTCAGGTCGGGTCAGAAACAAGAGCTGCCAATGACAGCATGGAAGACTGACCTAGTTTCGTTGCTATGGCTGGAGCATGTGTCTTACTCCCTCCGCCGGCAGAGTATCGATCCGCGATGTTTTGTGATCCGAACGTCTCGATCCTAATGTACTAGGTCAGAAAAGCTGTGTGCGAGCAAGAAGGAGCGGCATGGCGTACGGTCCAGTTCGTTTTGATCCCAAGTAGGCTATCACACTCACTACACCAGCACCAATGGCAGCATTTCGTGGCGTTAATATCTTCGACATGCTGAATCGTGCTGTGCAAAGTGCTTGTTTCTCAAAGATAACAGCTCCAATGCAAACAAAGACCTGATGTAGTGACGTAGCTGTGAATGAGCCTGCAGAGAAACAGACAGCAAGGAGCCTCTCGGACGATCAAAGACTCTGGTTCTGGCCCGTCAACTGGTCGTCATGGACTCACGGGTCGCCCCGTCTAAGCGCCATCTAAGCTTTCTCCAAAACGCCGATACACTTTCTTACCCCTGCCGATTGCGGAGGCGGGTCCGCATGTGACAGCAAAAGTTCAACCGACGTCAAGCGCAAGTGAAGCACCAAACTCGCCCAAAATGTCCACACCAAGCATGGCTCACCCGACACGCATCACAGTCCTCATATCAGGCTCCGGCAGCAATCTCCAAGCTTTAATCGACGCCTCACATCCCCCACCTCAACCCCCTCGACTCCAAAACGTCGAATTCGTCCGCGTCATCTCCGACAGAAAATCCGCCTATGGTCTCCAACGTGCTGAAAATGCCGGTATCCCAACCGCATACCAAGGCATAATCCCCTACCGCAAAAAACATCCCGACGACGAAGACGCAGCGCGAAAAGCTTACGACACCGACCTCGCCAACCTCGTATTGTCCGACTCGCCCAACGTCATCATCTGTGCTGGCTTCATGCGAATCCTGACCCCAAATTTCTTGAACCCTGTCAACGAAGCCAACATCCCCATCATCAATCTCCATCCGAGTCTGCATGGAGATCTTGTGGGTGCGCATTGTATTGAAAGGGCGTGGGAGGAGTTTCGGCAAGGGAAGAGGTTGAAGACGGGGATTATGATCCATTATGTGATTTCTGAGGTTGATGAGGGGGACCCGATTGTGCAGCGGGAGATTGATATGGAGGGGTGCGAGACGCTGGAGGAATTGCAACAGCGGGTGCATCGGGCGGAACATGTGCTTATTGTGGAGGGGGCGAGGATTGTGGTTGAGAAGGGAAGGAGGCCGTGAGTGGGATGGTGTGATGTGAAGGAATCTCTCGCAGCGGTGCACCGGTTCCAAGACACGTATCTCGACCTTCCAGTAAGACTCCCTTGTCGAACTAGCAGGCCACAATCCTGAAGAGAGCGTGGGGCTTTGGAGAAGGCGGAGGAGAATGCTACCGGCCAATATCTAACCCATATCAAGCCATCGATATGGCTCTGCGACAATTATGATACGCTACCTCCCACGAGCGGCCAAAAAGCCAGATTCCTCGGATCACTGGCACAGCTCTCCGCACCACGAATATACCCGACCAAAAACTCAACAAACGCGAGTCAAACGCCTGTATCTGGCTCGATGGGACCAAATCCGGCAACCTAGAATCCTTCCGAGCTCAGACACAAATTCCGGCGTCTCTGCCGTAGGTAGGTAGCGAAAGCAGCAAATTCTGCTTTTTCTACCTCCCCTCCTTCCCTTCTCCTACAGGCCAAAAAATCCTTACAGCCCGAAAAAAAAACAAGTCCATATGCTCGCGAGATACGACACGATTCCACCGATCAAGATCACGTAGAAAGAGGGAAAAAAATCCTTTACGTTCGTTCTCGCTCTTGGGAGATATATATATAGACGGCAGCAAATATATATATATATATATGAATGCTAATTTTTTTTTCGAGGGGGAAGTTAAGGGCGATGGGTCAAGGAGGAGGTCCTAAAGAAGGGTGTGAGATTGGCCAGGATTTTCGTTCTTGGCTCGAAAGGTAGCTCGTCGTGGGGTTTTGGTGTTTTGAAGTTCAGTAGTGCAGTGGGAAGCGAGAGTATACTTGTTAAGGTATGTATCTGGGTTGTTTGTACTCATGAAGTCCTGTAAACGCACGATGGTTGGGCGAGGGAGTTGTAACCTCAGACAGGAGGTCGTCGACGCTGATAGCGCATGATGAGTTTTAGTAAGTAAGAATTCTATAAAAATTGAAAGCGAAATCAACACACGAATCGAATAATTACAAAAAAAAATTTCTCAATTTCTGCGGGACGCCCTCTCTCCTCCTGCCGTCTGGGTATCAATAAGTAATCCTCCGATCCAATCTATAAAGCCCCCCACTCCTGGGAAGTCTCGCATAATATCTCGGATCATACACAATCCCACCATCGACCTGCTCCGCAAGATCATATAGATAAGCGCAAAGCTCCTTCAATCTTTGAGATCGATATCTCATATCGTTGACGCCATCGATGACTTTCCCGATCGCTCTGATGAGACGACGAATATAGGCTCTCGAAGCCGGCTGGCCGCGAAAGAAGTCGTGGATTTGCTCAAAAGTGTCTCCGTGTTGGCGGTAGAGATTCGACATTTCCTGGCCTTGGGGATCAGTTCATGTTCAGGGCGTGTGGAGGTAGGCTTGAATACATATCCTGGAGCGAAATTCTGCCATAGATAGCACCATTGGCAGATGGAGTGCTGGTGGCCGGACTCGTAGTATGGGACGGAGGACCCGTACATGAGTCCGTAGGATTGACTGTTCGCGTCTCCGCAATGTGGGCAGCTGCACCAGCTGAAACCGTAGGATGTCATCAGGGAGGATGGTATATTTGATGTATCAGGGCAGACGGAGTGGAGAAGGCGTAGGTAGCCACGATTGGATGGTGCCTGGTGTTGGCGCTGTTGATCGATTCACATTGCGACGAACGGTATGCAGAGGCACTGGTCGGTTTTATAACGCTTGGAGCGATATCCTGCGGAAGCTGATGTGTCACGCAGTACTACAAACAGGGCAACGCTGCAGACCGCTCGTTCTTCGCTGCTGTGATGAACCGGTTCATGCCTAAGCCCGAGCGGGAGCTGTTCCCCATATGCATGCAGCAAATAAAAGCTATTTCTGGCCAACGAAGCGGTGTTTAAGGTAGTACGGATCGCCCTTGCGTGCTTTGTCACGCTGTATGAACGTGGTGTTCACGCGGGTGCTAGCTTTTGTCGACAGCTTGAGCAGGAACCACAAAACAGGAGATGTCGAATGAGTCCTGTGACCAAGCGAAGTCGTACTCGTTCGGGCGAAGGCGTGTGACTTGGCGTGCAGTGCTAAACCCGACAATCCTCTCAACCATGGCTATGGTACAAATGACAGTTGGCCTGGGTCAGGTGAGTGGATGCCTTATGCGTGTATGCAGGTCGCACTGCAATCGGATGAAGATCCGCGCAAGTCGAGGGCTCGAATATTGCCTCTTTAGTCGGTGAGTTGTGAGATGTAGCACTTCCGGGCAAGTGTGATGCCTTAGATAAGTAGTTATAGCCACATCGCCGACTTATCCTCACAGTTGAAACGTGACTCCAATATCAGAAGAGAAGTGACGACAGGGTGACCAAGACGCTCGCACGGAAGCACCAGCATTCCTTCTGGCACCATTGAAGTTGCGCAATTGCGTCAGCCGACGCTGAGAAGAAAGCGCTCACCTGTGTTTCTCGCAGTGACATTCTATGGAGCGAGCAGTCCGCTGCGAAGTGAGTACGCGCGGAAACTGTCCGCGATAGAGAGCTGGCTCGTGACTCTTCGAACGCTTGTCGCCAGAACTAAAATATGAAAGCGACAAATGTTGTGATGCTGTGACACGCCAGCGAAGCTGCTAGACACAATCTTGTTGGTTTCGAGAAGCCGCGTGGACTGTTTGGTGCAACCATCGTGAGATTCCGAGACACTGGGAACCATTGAGGTATATGCTTTTCGGGAAACCTGATGTCAGTATTGCTGCGAGACTAGCGGGACATGGTTGAGTGGAATCTGTGATGCGAGAACCAGCACGATACAGGCCGCTCGAGGCCTCGATCTGGTGTCCAAAGACGGGCACATCATTTTCCATGCAAGAGAGAGTGCCAGCAGAATCTGCGAATGAACCTGCAGCCATCGAGGCTCCTGAGTCCTGGGCTGCCCAGACCATTCACTCGGAAAGAACAAAGTGGCTGTGCGAGTACTAGCTGTTTCGGAAGGCCCAATTGTGCGGTGCTTGATTGTCGAAATGGACTCCAGATGTCACTTGCCGATCTTGCACACCTGAAAGCTGCAAAGTGTAGTACCGAAGCATCGCATCAACTGCGCGTATGGGCACATGTCGATCGACCTTAACAACGATTGGTAGACACATCAACCAGATGACAAACCAGCGCCATGTACGAGCACAGTCCGATATAGATTGAGGAGCACGTAGATGTGATCGCTGAGGCTGATTGCGAGGCGCAGGATCGCCCGACATGGTCTCCGAAGCACGATATGCTGATGCAGTCTCAGCCAGCAAACTTGTCATGTGTCAGCCCTCGACTTCGCGTGCTTTGTCTGATGTGCGATGGGCAAGTCCTGGTCTTGCGCTACACTGAGTAGTTTGGCATACTGCGGCTATCTGTCTCTCCAATGTCATTACTTCTATCTTCGTAGGGCGCGTGTCACTCTCCATGTAAGCACGGTCGGGATCGGGTTGTGGAGGATTGGAGGATGGGTACACGATGCTAACATTGGTAATTATGCAAGCGGCAATGAACCAAACCGTTTCCGAGGCAGGGCAACAGGAAGAGTCGTCGAAAGGTATAGCGATGCTGGTGAATGGAGAAGCTGGACGCACGGAAGCGTTCTTAGTAAGAGTTAGTCTCAGCTGCTCAGGCTGCGCTGATGCCGTCTGAATGCCTGAGACTGGGCAAGAACATAATGTACGCTTAGGACCTAGGATTTAGCGACGAACCGGGTTTCATTTAGAATCTTCTTAAACTGCCTCTAGAGTCTAAGCGTAGACAGGTCGCTGCAAGTCCATCTCTAGCATTCCACGGCTATACAGAGGCATAGAAGAATCCGCAAAAGAGCATGAAAGAGATTCAAGGACGAAGAAGACGTAGGAGATGGTAGTTCTTGAGCACTTTTGGAAGTGCAGTCTTAATCCATGTCGTTGAGCGGCCGTGATATAAGGCTATCGCATACACAATATGAACTGTTCTCAATCTCCTTGTGAACCGCATCAAGCTTTCGACAAAATGTGTCCACCCGATGTTTCCATCAGTCGTCGTCCCAGTCCTTTCACTCGAGAATTCCTGCCATTCGGCGAAGTGATGCGTGAAGCATTTTTTGGCTTTTTTATGTGGGCGGCCATTGGTCGTCGTAGTCAAAAGAGCTGTGCTCGTCCCAGGTAGGCATTTGTTGGCTCATTGGAGTCGGCTTCGCTTTCGTCGGCGGTTATGATGATAAGTGAAGGGAGGGAATCTTTTCCTTCAGTTGGAGAGGAATCGAGCAAGGCGTTCGCCGTCGTCGGATCCGCGAAGTCTTCTCAATTCAAGTGTAGCTTCGGCTGGCACAGCAGCGACAGGTCGTGGAACGGACATGCTTAGAGCACGGCTGGTAGCAGCACCTCCATCGCTGGAGACGTTGCTTACGAAGTTGCCATTCTTTGGCGACAATAAGAGTTCCTCGACAGCGGCTCCCTTCTCGGCGGGCATGGCTGGTGATGGCAATGGAGATATCGACGGCGTGAGAGATAGCCACTTCTCAGTTGATTCGTACTTGGGTGAGGTAGAAGGTGCAAGTTGAAGCCAGGTGCCGGGGACTAAGCCAGTTCTTAAACGCTGGATCGAAGATTGTTGAGCTGCAGGTTGCTTCTCCCAAAGGCCCGACATTATAATTTTGTATTCGGTCTTACTTTGTGGCTTGATTGGTAAGTTGAGAGGTGGTGCGATGAGGTGGAGATACAGCTCACACCTTTGGGCATACCGCCTTTATACGTATCAGCATCATACGTTTGACACAAGCCCAGGCTTCCCAGTAGACTAGCAACGTCGCACATCTCCGCAAAGTGGAAGCTCTGGAGATGCCAAGGTGATGTTTGATAAGGCCGAGAGATGCGTCGCTCATCAAGGTGTGGCAGTTTCGTGGAAGCTATTGCCGGGGCAAGGATGGCGCCTGCGTCTAAGGTTGTTGGAGCCAATGAAAGGGTCTGGAGAGATGCAGCGGGCCAAGCCTTTGAACGCCAAGAGTCTTGATGAACATCCCTTTATATTCCCCGTAACTGCTTGTTTCTTCTTATTTTCACCCTCCGTTCTTGGCGGCGGACATGCAGCGCAGCCGACGAAGACGGTGAGATAAGAACACTCGGCAGCTTGGCACGTCGGGCTAGCGACGTTTCGTGGGCGCAGCTGTCGATTGGCATAAGGTATCTCCCACGCGTGAGATGCCAGCTCATACGTACATTTGGTGGCACAGCTGCGTGATGACCAACTCTCTTCTGCACGAATGCTACATCCGGGCATCCGATGAAATTGTACCACTGCACAGTAACGATTCTCTTTTTGTCGGCGATCCATGAGCTGTGAGACAGACTACATTCCGCTGACCTCATACTGCCTAGAAAGCTTGCGAAGCCTGCCAAGAGAGTCAGTTCCAAGGCCTTGTCACAGCCTCTTTGCCTAGGAGACATTCCTTGCAGGGACGAGGCGGAACGGAAACCTTGATGCCTTCGCAGTGATACTGGCTGCATCATCGTGAGCTTCCTCTGCCGTCACTAACTATGTGGGTGACTAGTCTGCTTCGCAGGAGCTGGATCATTGGAAGCGGCAGCTGCCATTAACAAGCTCACTATCAGGCGCTAAGGCAGGGCTCGCGTGTAAGAACAGTAAGATCCGAGATTCGATATCTAATGAGATCCTCGAATCACCTGGAAGAGACCTTTTCTGCTCGCGGTGCACCATCACGCGACACCGATTCCAGACGTAGGCACGGCAGAAGATTGCCTAAACCCAATTGATGTAGACGAACAAGTATAAAGGAACGTGTCCTCTCTTTCCAGGTTGTCAACTAATTGCTCGCACCACAATGCTGACGGACCAGAATCTTTGAGATTCGAAAAAGTCCTCGGTGATTTTGTGATTTCTTGTGTCGAGACTGGCATATAAGAGAGAGCGCTGATCCTAGGACCCAGTCTGGGAATGACCATTGGCAGCAGGACTGCGATTCCTTGTGACCCGCAAAAGCATGCGTGAAAGCGATAGCTGCATCGCGAAAGAGGCTGCGGAACGACACCTTGCCGCGTTGCTTGTTGTGCCCCAAAATGTGCTTTCCTGCATTCTGTCAATTATCGAATGAGCCCCGATGATCAGTCTCCAAGCGCAAGGCGGAATAGAGCATGCAGATGTGGCGAGAGTGAGCCATGGCAGAGAAAGGGTGGTGAATTTTCAGTTGAAAAGGCTTAATGAGCTGGATCTCTAAGAGGTGCCAGAGCCGGTATATCCCATACACATTGCCCGTCGACGAAGCATGCTAGGCTCCGAGAGATTGATGTGGTAAGCTTGTCAATCAGCATATGAGTGTATTGATGGTGAAGGTGGAGGTGGAGGAGAAAGGTGAAGTGAGGTAGAATAAAAATAGTTCTAGAATACGCGCTTCGCGTCTCGCGTCTGGATTGACTTCACGTCATCGCCATGACATGTATCTTCGCCAGATGTAGACAATCTGTGGCCCAAGATGGTGTCAGCGAAGGCTCCATCGTTGACACAGCAATCGTCACAATCGAAGAAGCAACAGTCCATTTCCAGCTTCTTCACTTCGACCGCCACCCCAAAGCCCAAAGTCAGGGACCTCAGACCGTCTCCTACGCCGCGACCCGAATCGCCTCCCACGACTACTTCCGACCATACGCATGGCCTTTTCATTAGCGATGCTGAAAACCAAGCCGATGATCAACGCAACGCTTCAAATGCCTCCAAGAGAGCTATCGAGGAGTTAGACGAAACAGACGTACACCATCCACATCCGAAGCGGCGGAAGAGCGACGACAATAGAGGAGATCTCAATGGCCATAGAGATTCGTTAGGGCACGTCTCTGCCAATGCTGGCAAGAAGCCCAAGGCCACGGAAAGAACATCGAAATATGCATTTGCTACTTCCAGCGGTGCGGCAATAGGAGTCGATGAGGATGAAGTGGACGATGAGGAGACTCGCAAGCTGAAGGAGAGACTGCATCAGAAGTTTGTCAAGAGACTAGGCAGACCTGATAGCATGGCCAACATCAAGCGCAGAAATGGCTTCATCACCGAAGAGACACCAGCAGAAGAGGAAGGTGCGGATGATGAGGCTGCCGAAGATGAAGAGCCTGCGCCTGCGCCCAAGAAAGGCCGGAATGCTCCAGCATCGCGCAAGGCCAAGCTTACGCCCCTTGAGCAACGTATCGTAGAGCTCAAGCGGAAACATTCGGACGCATTGCTTGTCGTAGAGGTCGGCTACAAGTACCGCCTCTTTGGAGAGGATGCTAGAGTCGCCGCGAAAGCACTGTCAATGGTGTGCATCCCAGGCAAGTTCAGATTCGATGAACATCCGTCGGAAGCACATATGACCAAATTTGCTTCTGCCAGCTTCCCAACCCATCGATTGCACGTTCATGTGAAACGGCTAATCAATGCTGGTCACAAAGTTGGCATTGTTCGCCAGCTCGAGACCGCCGCCCTGAAAGCAGCAGGAGCCAGCAAGAGCAAGCTTTTTGAGCGAGACCTCACCAACCTCTACACCAAAGCCACCTACGTTGATGATGAGGAGGGATTGGGAGCACCATCTGGCGCTGCTGGAGGAGCGCCGGCTTCTGGATACCTTCTCTGTTTGACCGAAAGCTACCCAAACGGCGTCGGATCAGATGAGAAGGTGCAGATTGGCCTCATCGCTGTACAACCGGCTACCGGAGACATCATCTACGACGACTTCGAAGACGGGTGGATGAGGAGTGAGCTTGAGACGAGACTGCTACACATCTCGCCTGCCGAGTTCCTGATCATTGGAGATGTATCGAAGGCGACAGATAAGCTCGTCCAGTATCTCTCCGGTGGCGATGATGCTCGGCTGGAGCGAAAACCGAAACCCAAGACCATGGCGGCAGAATCCTATAGCCACATCACCAAGTTCTATGCCGACAAAATGAAAGGCGATGGGCCGAGCTCGTCGCAAGTAGAGTCATCGGAAGAGAAGGGTACACTTCTAGATAGCGTACATCGACTATCCGAAAATGCCACAATCTGCCTCTCTGCAATGATAATGCACTTGACGGACTATGGCTTACAGCACGTCTTTGGCCTGACAAAGTGCTTCCAGTCTTTTAGCGCGAGATCGCACATGCTGCTCAATGGTAATACTCTATCAAGTCTGGAAATCTATCGCAATCAGACGGATCAAGCAGAACGAGGCAGTCTATTCTGGACGCTTGACCGGACGCAGACCAAGTTTGGCCGACGGCTGCTGCGAAAATGGGTCGGTCGGCCATTACTCGATCCCGCACGACTAGACGAGCGAGTGGCAGCAGTCGAGGAGCTGAGAGAAGGCATGGGCACTGCCGGCGTCGCCAGAATCAGCCAACTGTTGAGCAAGACAAAGGCAGATCTCGAGCGGACACTGATACGCATATACTACAAGCGATGTGCAAGGCCAGAACTTCTTGCTTTTCTGCAGAATCTGCAGGCTATCGCCCAGGAATACGTTCACGTTCAAAGCGCGACAAGCGCCGGCTTCGAATCTGCCATGATCAACGAAGCCATCTCCTCCCTCCCACGCATCTCCGACGACGTCCTCAATTACCTCGGCCGCATAAACCTCGAAGCCGCAAAGAAAAACGACAAATACAACTTCTTCCGTGACGAGCACGAAACCGAAGATATCACCGACCACAAAGTCGGCATCGTCGCAGTCGAACACGACCTCAACGATTTCAAAACCACAGCCTCCACAATCCTAAAGCGCAAATCCGTCTCCTACGTCACAGTTGCAGAAATTGACTACCTCATCGAACTCGAAAACACCGCATTGAAAAACGTACCCGCAACATGGACGAAAATCTCGTCCACGAGAAAACTCTCCCGCTTCCATCCCCCAGAAGTCGTACAACTTTTGAGAGAAAGAGATCAACATAAAGAATCTCTATCCAATGCCTGCGATACAGCTTTCCATTCCCTCCTCGAAGAAATCGGATCTAAATATACGAATTTCAGGGAATGTATCCAATCTCTCGCTCTCCTCGACTGTCTCTTCTCTTTAGCTACGGTCTCTCAACAACCAGGCTATACGAAACCAACCTTCACCTCCACCCCAGGCATCAAAATCTCAGCTGGTCGTCATCCAATGGTCGAACAACTCCTCCTCGACCAATTTGTCCCCAACGACGCCCACCTCTCTTCCTCATCCCCCCGCGCCCTCTTAATCACAGGTCCCAACATGGGCGGAAAATCCTCTTACGTCCGCTCCATCGCTCTCATCGCCATCATGGCACAAATCGGTTCTTACGTCCCCGCCGAAACCTGCGAAATGGGATTACTCGATGCCGTCTTCACACGCATGGGTGCGCAGGATAATTTAATGAAGGGCGAGAGTACATTTATGGTCGAGGTGGGCGAGACATCCGACATCCTCAAGCAAGCAACGCCAAGATCGCTCGTCATCCTAGACGAACTGGGACGAGGCACGAGCACGCACGATGGTGTTGCAATCGCCCAGTCTGTCCTCCAACACATCGTAGAGGACAAGAAGTGTCTGACGTTATTCATCACGCACTATCAATCTCTCGCTCGACTCGCAGATTCTTTCAATGGCGAACTTCAGAACTTTCATATGCGTTTCGAAGAGAAGCCCGGCACCGAGACGGAAGATATCACGTTCTTATACCAAGTCGGCCAAGGCGTCGCGCATCGCTCTTACGGTCTGAATGTTGCGAGATTGGCTGGTTTGCCCAAGTCTTTGCTCGAGCAGGCTGCGAGGAAGAGTCAGGAGATGGAAGACGAGGAGATGAGGAGGAAAGTTAGGGTTTTGGGGAAGATGGTGGCGAATCTCTTGAACGTTGGGGATGCGAAGGTGTTGGAGATGCTTGTGGGTGGCGTGGAGGAGTTGTGAAAAGCGAGCTTGCTGTGTCGATGTCGATGTCGTTAAAGTTATGCTATCGGGTATTCTTCTTCTTGAACTGATCTTTGACACCCATGTATCTAAACTTATAGACGGAGCTTTCCGGTTCTGTTTCTCAGAATTTTTCGACTGATGAATGGTTGCCTGCTCTTTTGCTTTGTGCTGCGTCTGGCAAATGGGGATTCTTAGGGTAATGGGAATAAGTCACCAATGTCGACATCCACCATCACTTACCGCCCACATCGAGGTCTTTGACAGAGCCTGCCTTCCTCCAATTGGCTCATCCCTAGCTTTGCGGAATCTGGCTGGCCTCTTGAAGGAGTTAATAGTGCAGCGCTCAACATACGTCGATGAAAATAAAAATTCATCTTCTCATTCTCAGAAAAAAAAAGGCTGAAAGTGACACATCTAACAATACCGCCCTGCGCTGTCGAATTCTTCCCTCTTACCCATCTCAATAGTAACAATGTTTTGCGCATCCGCATGCATAAAGACGTCAAAACAGTTTCATCGCTCCGTAATGCTCCTGTTGAACGCAAATAGTCATCCCATTCCATCCATGCAAGCATTGGTTTAAGCCCTCTCTTTCATACATGCTCCGGGCCAAGGAGCTCATTGCGCGTTTAATAATCAAAATCTCTCCCTGGGACCATTTCCGTGATTATCGAACATCTCGTCCAGGATCTGGCTAGGAGCTCGCTGTCCAGGCAGATCGCTTGGGCTGTCTCCAACAGCTAGACTTGAGCTGCTGGGCTGCGGATAGAGATTGCTGTGTCGTGAGGGTGCATAGCCTAGGGTACAAAGTCAGCAAGAATTTCACTTTGGACCCGAGCGAGGACTATATACGCACCATCTCTACTGGGCGGCGCTCTCAGACCTTCTCTCGAACTGTGCCTGATACCGTCCCGCGACGAGTATACCCCACCTCCATAATAGTTCGAAGTCGACCTTGAATTGGGCAGGTTTGGTGACCCGGGCGGCGAAGCGGAAATGCCACTGTTGCGTGCATAGGGCGCCAACGATCCGCCAATCACGGTACTATTCCTACCACCAGCAATCTCGCCTGAAGGAGACGCATAGTAACCTGCAGGCAGATATGTTGATTCGCGGTTTCCGTCCATATTATACGTGCTATGCCGTTGTCCTTGTTGGGCAGTGGGCGAGAAGAAGAGGCCAGCCGGAGGGGCAGAAGACTTTCTATGTCCTGCATCATCATGCTTACCAGGCTTCGCCGTCTTGCCAGCAGACGTAAGCTGATCGAGAGACATGCTACTGCCCGGATCATAGTCCTTGTAGAAAGTGCTCTTATGGCTTCCTGCGCCTGCCGCGTAACTTCCTCCCCAGCCAGACTTCTCGGCCCCGCGGAGTGAAGCCATTGCTGCGCGCTTCACGGATCTGTTTATGCTCCATGCCAAGAGGCCACGCCATGCCAGCACGCACGCGCCCATGAAGCCAAGAACGGCGCCGATGGCAATGAAGACTGTGCCTTCAGGCATCGACGACTTCTGCATGAATGGCGCATTGGCGGTATATGGAATGACGAGAGTCGGGACACCTACACCTGCAATCGTGGGCAGACCTGTCAGCTGGAAGACGCTGCCGGCCGAGGTCGTGGTTGTCGCATCTGGGAAGGAGGCCGTAGCCGTGAAGCCTGTGCCCGAGGCCGTGGTGCCGCCTGAGGTAGTCTTAGCAGTGTTTGTCGACTCGGCCGTCTTCTCTGCGGTGGTGGTATCGCCAGTGGACTTTGCTGTTGTCGCGGCGGTCGTCTTGTCGGCGGTGGTGGTTGCGTCTGTTACGGTCGCGAGATCGGGCAGGTCATTCTGGGCATGCACCGCCGTCGCACTCAGCAGCGCTAACAATGCGACATGCAGTATCCGCGAACTCCTGGCCATGGTGGCACAGTGATGCTGGTGGTGTAACGAGTGTTATGCAGGCTCTCTGCAGGCGCCGTCTCGTCTCGTCTCGTCTGAGTGGGAGGAAGGAAGGGAAATGCGGCGGTAACAGTATGCTGGTCTCGATATGTGGTATAGATGCGCTGTGATTTGTGGTATGGTATGCTGCTATGCCAACTGGCGGATGGACCAGGATCCTTTGTCGAGCAGTGGGCAGTTTCGCGCTGTGCTGCCAAGTCGTCTGTCCCGGCTCGGATTATTGCTGATACTGTTTCCTCGCAAGATTTAACAAAGCAATAGCGAGTGAAGGTGCCTCGGAGGCGATGTGCTGATGTTGTGCTGCGTGCTTGCCTCCTACCAGGCGAAGTTCTCGCAGGAAGGAGCCCAGGATGCGGATGCCGATACCGATGAGGATGTGACAGGGGTGTGACGCCAAATTTGGATCAGGGTCTGGAAGAACTTTCGGACCGAGCCTAGCTAGCGCGATATCGATAAATCGCAAGTGAAGATTCGCCTGTCAACCTCATCTTGCCATCGACACATCATCACGATCACCACTTTCGCCTCCACACCGCCGCCAATATGGGTGTCGCAAAGAAGACTCGCAAGTTCGCCGCCGTCAAGCGAGTCATTGGACAACGCGATGCGCGCCTAAAGAAGAACATCCTGAAAGAAGAGAAAGAGAAAGAGCAGGAAAGCAAAAAGAAGGACAAGTCTGGCGAGCTGGTGAGAGAAATGTTGGTGTCCCCGATATCCATGCTATACAACCATATACTGACTGCCTGTAGTCCTCAGGTCCCCTCCTCGATGTTCTTTCAGCACAATACCGCTCTGCAGCCACCATATTCAATACTAGTAGACACGAACTTCCTCTCGCATACAGTCCACCACAAGCTACCTTTACTTCCGACCCTCATGGACACACTATACGCGACATGTACACCCATCATTACGAGCTGTGTCATGGCTGAGTTGGAAAAGCTGGGAGCGAAGTATAGAATTGCTTTGCAGATTGCGAGGGATGAGCGGTGGGAACGGTTGAAGTGCGATCACAAGGTCAGGCCCTGAATTTCGGTCTTGACATTCTACAGGACTGACTGAACTCAACAGGGCACTTACGCGGATGACTGTATCGTCACCCGAGTGATGCAGCAGAGAGTATATCTGGTCGCGACGAATGATAGGTAAGAAACTTCTGACATGTTTTATCCTTTGGAGCTGTACTAACCCTGAACACTTCAGGGACTTGAAGAGACGATTGCGCAAGATCCCTGGTGTACCCATTATCAGCTGTGCAAAGGGCAAGTACGTGATTGAGCGTTTGCCAGATGCGCCGGGAACGTAAAGCAACCACGGAGGCATGGATACCATTTTCGTCCCTGGCGGCATTGATATCTTTTAGCGAGGCGTTGGGGCATATCATGTTCTGGGAATGAAAGATTGAGACTAAAGTCAAGAGCTGAGGAAGTCTCGATGATTGATTCGATACACACCACGAATGAAAATCTTTTCAAGCAGCCTCGGGAACTCCGGATCTCGCCTTGATGGAGAGCTTTGCTTATTTGGCCTGGAAATTGTCGAGAGGTTGCGCAAGTACTCGCAAAATGGTACATCTTCGTCTGAACACATGGTACAGCCGCAATCTCACTTCGACTCGGCATACTTCAACGGCGCACGCCCCAGGGAGCTTTACTTCCCAATTGCACCAGTCATTGAGCAAGACTGCGAGTTCCATGCTCCGGAGATCAACGATCTTGGGATGAATTGTCCTTGCTCGCTGGGCAATATCGATCTCGATGATTGGCTGGCATTCCTCCGCAGGCAGCATGGACTGGACATGCCCAAACGAGGCCTCAAGAATCCAAGAGTTCGGGTCAATCTCCAAGAACTCATCAATTACACCTTGAACCACGATAGGAGATTTGAGCTTTTCAAAGTAGGCAAAGAATCGCGCTGAACCCAGTCCGGAGAATGATTATCGCTCGCGGTTCGATTTCTACCAGATCTTGGGACAGCCTGGAATGATGCCATATGATGAGGCGGTTGCTTACGTGGTATGCGACGTGCTGGCTATCAACTTGATTTTTGAGCAAATGCTTGTCAGCGATGATAAGCGTTACGTCGCGAGCGTATTGTACTCACACCTCAGCGACGACGATGGAGCGTCGATGATTCCGCGTCGCGAGACACTGAGCACTTCGCCATCTGAAGGTGTTGGTGGCGTGCCTCTCTATCTCGATAATCCAAAGATGTTCCTCCGCCAGGAATTCAGCACGCTACCACATGTCAAGTTTGCCGAAGAGTTTGAAGACGAAGCGAACCTCTGGGAGTCAGATGCTCTGAGTAGAAAGGAGCTTGATGAGCTATTCATGGCAGCCAAAGCATTCCCGTGATGGCTGCACTTCAGCTCAGTAACACCACGGTGACATCTGCCACTCTCCAGACCTGGCAACGATTGAGCGCCAAGAGAATATCCAATGAGAGGTGCGCAAGAGACTCAATGATCCTACACGACACTGGATGCCATCTTCCTGTGCTGTGGCAGATCAAGCGCCGTACCAATAGGCGATAGTGCGAGCAGGTCAAACATGTCGGGAAAACCTGATAGAAGACTTGGCGTCTCGAAAGATCGGAGTATGGCAACTGCCTCCAGGTCTTGGCAGACCGCCTGGCAATAAGTCTACCTGAGTGGCGGAACCGGCCTGCTGGCGACGACATCACATATGCTCTCGCTCATCGTTATACCTCATTCAGCCTTCCCGGCAAGCTGTCGTCAGTATCTCAGCCAGTTCAGCTCGCACAACGATTTATCGAAACCCTTCCGCTGGATCACGCAAGCTTGCCAGTGAAAATCCTCAAAGCAAAGACATTCGCACGAAACGTCATCGCCCACGAAACACGAATGAACTTCGAACAGGGCATACCATGTCCACCCGAAGATGAAGACGCCTTCGACCCAGAAGGCCGCGAGTATCGTCGCAGAATGCTCGGGACACCATCCCGGAACGATTCTGGCCTCGTCAATTTGGAGACTGTTCCAGATGGGTCTTGGAGATCGATTGCTACACTCACCTTGCAAAGGGTGGAAGAAATCATGTCTGATGAATATGTGGAGAAGCAGCTAACATATGAAGAGACGTTGTCGCTATAATACGAACAGTGTGGGAATACATGGAATCTTGGGACGACACTTGCCCAAAATGCTATTCCACTCCAATCCACGACAACTTGTCCAGTATCGAATCAAAAACACGTGAGCATCCACTCCTTGCAACCATCACGTCTCTCGGACTCGGACACTACTGACCAGCGACCTGAAAACAATTCGAAATCTTGTGACGGCAGAAGATGCACATCCCAAGGTAGGTTTCACAGCCCCAAAATTTTTTTTCAAGACCAATGCACGCACAAGGTCATGGGCTAGTTCTAAACACCTGACATCGGCACCTACCATATGCCAGCAGCCTCTTCGTTTTCGAATCCATCGGGATTTTGCACGTATACCCATATCTCATCATCATCAGGAGACGAGAGGACGAAACGGCAGGAGTCCATCAATTGAGACTTTCTCTTCTTCAGCACTTGTTTGTTGTTCGCCGCTGCAGAATATATACTTCCTTCCCCTTCACCTCATGGCCCATGGGGCGAAAGAAGTCCGAAGTTTTTTTTTTCTTTTTTAGAGTTTATTGGTTATTTAGTATCATCACAAATACATCCTGGCGCATTGCATTTACCCCTAGGTTTAATGGGCATGGATCTCGTACCGGTATGCGGGGCGTCAAATCATTAACTTTACCTACGTTCTCGAACGGACGCAGCATTGATGAGATGAGAGGACGGTGGACCGTTCTGGTCTCGCAGCTCCAGATCCAAGACAATTCGTGAAATGACCCCGGGCTCAATCGCCATCTGTATTCTATCAAATGTGAATGTTTCCCAAACGCATTGACAAGAAATTCCCAAATGTTGTATCATAGTCAGTAAATCATATCTCTGCTCACAGATCATATACAAATCTCATCAACCGTGTCATCAAAACTCCTGCAATTGCAAGAAAAAGAAAAAAGAAATTCTTAGCAGTCGGAGGGAAAGGCGAATCGAACGAAACATCGGACGGAGTTTTTCGCAGCCGTATCTTCATGACATGCTGTACATTAATTAATAAAATACCGTTTGTTTATCTAAACTGTCCACTAAAAGCCACACACACACATGACGCATTGCATTCTCCCTTCGCTCCTTAACTACATGTACCTCTACAAGAAAAGTCCAGCGAGCGCGGCGACGGCCATAACCGGCGCGGCAGTAGCGATAGCAGCAGCACCAGTGTATGCCACGGGCTTGGTAGCAGTAGCAGTACCGTTCGTCTTACCAGCAGGTGGTGGCATGGACATGGTGGAGCCGGTGGCGGTTGGAGCTGGTGGGACTGGAGTGGCACCTGTTGAGGTTGGGCAGACGGTGGTGAGAGACGTGCCGCCGGGGGCTGAGACTGAGACGCCTGGGCCTTGGTTGACGAGGTAGTAGCATCCGCCGTCGAGGAGGCAGAACTGGTTCTCTGGGTACTGGTGGGCAGGGTTGCCTTGCGATACCGTTAGTGAGGTTTTCTGGCATTTCGTTGGATGAGACTTACAAGAGTAGCGACCGTCTGTGCTGTTGGTGCCTGGAGCTGGGCATGCAGATGATGCGGTTGGAGCTGGTGGGGCGGAGACGGAGACGCCTGGGCCTTGGTTGACGAGGTAGTAGCATCCACCGTCGAGGAGGCAGAACTGGTTTGCTGGGTACTGGTGCGCAGGATTGCCTTTTGACAGGTTAGTGAGTTCTTCCTTCGTTTGGTTGCATGAGCCTTACAAGAGTAGCGACCGTCTGTGCTGTTTGTGCCTGGAGCTGGGCAGGAAGGCGATGCGGTTGGAGTGGTTGGAGAGGATGGAGTGGATGCGGTTGGCGTCGCGCTCACGCCTGGGCCTTGGTTCACGAGGTAGTAGCATCCGCTGTCCAGGAGGCAGAACTGGTTATCAGGGTACTGATGAGCAGGGCTAGGAAGTTCATCAGAAAATGCCTATATGCGATGTGTGCTTGAACAACTCACTTGCAACTGTAGCGGCCATCAGGTCCATTGGTTCCTGGCGCAGGGCACGGTGCCGAAGTCGTGGTGGGGGGGCCGTAGGCTTGCTGAGCGGCGGCATAGCCAAAGATGGCTGCCAAAGTGGCGGCGGTGGACTTCATAGCGAGTGAATGAAGGAGGTGTTGTAAATGGTGGTGTGAATGAAAGACTGGCGGTTCAGATGTATTATAAAGATGTATATATGTGAAGAAGGGTGGTGAACAGAGCAGGGAACATGCAGTACTTATCCTATCCCTACGATCCTTACTGACCAAGGGTAAACAGCAGGGAACATGCCGTACTTACCTATCCCTACCGACCAAGTTATCGACTTGGCCAGATGTTCTCGTATCTGCGAACAGCAACAGTCGCCCCTCAATGTAATGCACACTATTAGAAGAAAGTCAATGCCACCACGATGCAGTCTATTATTACCACGACAGCCGGTTGATGAGAATAGTCATTAATCAGGCGGTAATCAATGACATCTGCAGGTACCCGTCAGGTACAGTCTGGAGCCGCGCGTAGTAATGGCGCTTGTCAGGTCAGCCCAGCCGTGAGTGGTGGTGCTCCATGAGAACTTACGTGTAGGTACTCCTCGTATTGTTGACACTTTTGCTGGGCCATAATTGGAACGACGCTTAGCCTTAAAGCCGGCATGCGAAGGCTAGTTATGCGGTTTTTGCAGCCGATCTAGCTGAGAGGTCATCTCAGCCTCGTATGATTAGACTTTTCACATCGCGTATGAACTCATTTCGATCAAGAGCAATCTCCTTGTCGGGCACATTTTCCCGCGGATTTCCGTCCGACTCGATCGCAGTCTGCACTGCTTGTAAGATTATATGCGAATGGGGTGCAGTCGAGGCCCAGCTCGTGTCCTGGAACACCTTGTCTGTGATATGAGATGCTGTGATGTGCATTTGGCAGCAAAAAATAATTCGCGTGACTCGTGCCGCCCACCTCACAGGCCAGAGACTGGCGTCCGCTGCACGCGGAAATGACTCCTGTATCACAGAACACCATCTCCCCACCTCGAGTAGCCATTCTTGTCGTCATGTCGTCGTCCTTGGCTGTTTAGACAGTAGTAATCATAAGATCGTGTCAGCATCGAGACGTGGCCGCACGCTATACCTGGTCTCTTCTTCAAGCGGAAAACCCGGCTGGCAGCCGAGTGGCACATCGAGCTGATGTGATTGAATGAGCAATGTGCATAATCTGTGCCTGGGATCCAGCGTGGAGAGTGACATTTCGAAAATGAGCCAAGGACAGGCCAGTTGAGGCCTGTATTCAGATGAGCCGGAGCGCGGCGTGATGATCTCGCGTTGGACTTGGGCCGGTGTAGCCGCCAGCTCGTATCGGTATCGCAATCGCAGATATCCGCTGGTTCCCTCCTTCGCACATCGTTGCATACAGCGAGCCAATGTTCAAAGATGAGAGTCAAGGGAGACGTCGGAGTCGGAGAAAGAGCAGTGATGATGCAGAGTCTGAGGGAGACGGGAAGCCTAGCACGCCATCCGCGAATCCGACCTCACCTCTCCTCCTACCCTTTCACACGGATCGTCGACAAAGGCCCAGCCAGCGTCATGCCGGGGAGCATAAGCAGTACCCATATAATACTTGGACGCGACAACATATGCAGACAGCCGTCGCGCTATGTAGGATGAGCAGGACTGTCTCCATCAGTAAAGATCGGTCCTCGATGCTAATTAGGTCTCTCCATCCGGCAAAGGATCGTTCCAAGTTCCAAGACACTACAAATGCATTCTCTTGTTCGCAAACCGCGCCGCGCTGTCGAGGTATCGCCAGCGAGCCCGCCATGAAAAACTCACTGCTCAATCCTGCCATCCAATCTTCGACACCTCACCAATTCTATACCACTAACACTACACACCTATACTTACATACTTCATTCACTCTCACGGCCCTAAGCAGTCGCGTTCAAGAGGTCCTAGTTTTTTTCTTGTCCATTCACTTGCGCGGAGTACTTAAAATCGCCCTAAGAATCACAACTATGCTTGCAATACCATCTCAACAGCTTTAGCATCCAGAGCACCACAGGCGAACGACATTCCGCGACAACGTTACACTAGCTCGTTCGATAGCGCAGAGCCCTCAACGAAAGGAACGCATTAGCACCGATGTTACTCGGAATCCGGAGGACAGGTAATCGACAATCGAGTCTTCAACGCCATTAGATGGCCTAGACTAGACTTCGGGGTAGAAAAGAATTATACCTAGCCGTTACTAAAAGTTTTCGACGGTGATGCTCACAGCTCGCTGTATCACTCAATCACTTCGATAGCGACAACAGCGATCAAAAATCTCGGAGATGCGGCGTGGCTTCTTTTTCACCGCTCTACATACATTATTCTTAATACACCTAGGCGGAAGATTTCCTGCTTGCCGTTAGCTCCTGTTCCGGTCGGTATATCTGCATGAGAAGGAGAGCATTATAGAAACACAGCCGCACGAAAATCACAGCTTCCGAGAATCCAAGATCAGCTGCGTATAGATCCTCGTTCATTGCCCGATGACGTTACGAAATCTTGTAAATTGGACATACCTCTACTACTAAACTTCCATTAAAATGTTTCTCAAGTTGAAGCTTCCGAGAGAGAGAAAAGGCCAGGACAGAAGTGAGTTCTTCCTATCGATATCATCACGTCGATGGTCCTGGAGTTTTTCAGCAGGATATTACCTTACCTTAGGACTTACTTTTCCCTCGACTATAGTACACGGCAACCATGAAATTTTCAAGCTTCCATAGACCGATCGCCGTAAAGCCGTGCAGGAACAAGAATTTTTATTATCAGTCGGAAGACGACATTATTACTAGACTTGAGACGCTACATAAAGCAGATATGTGATGAGAAACTTCCGCTCTGACTACGGACTTGGAATCTTTCTTTTATTTTATAAAAAACTGGTGACTTCCGTACGATTTACTTGCCCTACGGCGATGAACTCTTACTATCTCCTCGGCTGCATGTAATGAGGATGGGAAGGACGAGTGAATAAAGAGCTTCGTGGACGGGACTGAGGTGCTAGGCGTAAGTATCGATAATCGGGAAAGAGCATAATGAGGGAACGGGCTTGAATGCCGGGAAGGAGAAGTAGAAGATTGGCATTAGAAGAAGACTTTTCGTAAGTTAAGAAAGAAAGAAAGAAAAGAAGACGTATAAGTGTTTAGGTAGGTACTAATCCTCTTTCTATTAGTAGTAAGTATCTTGAACATACTAAATCTATATACAATTCAACCTGTGTTGATTTTTTTCTAGTTTCTCAAGTGTTCTCGAGTAAGAACTTCTCTTGTGTGCCTGGGATGAATGTCGCATTGTATGTACTTTGTAATATTAACGACTAGAGCTGTATATTATAACAGTGCCCTAGCTTCTCACATCCTCTTTTGTCTCTTCGGAAAGGGACGATCTTGCTTCCCCGGTCTACCAGATCAATGGGGAGACGGGTGCTGGACCCGCTGCAGGATTGGAAGGGCTTGCTATGATTTTGCAGGTTTTGGGCGTTATGGAGCTTGCCTCGCATGAAAGAGGCCGTTGGCGGCAGAAGTGTGCCGCGGACTGGAGTCCGTCATGCGTGTAGCAAGGGTGTATGTATGTAAGTATACCCAAGCTGTTCATTTTTTTCGGGCCCAAGGTTGCACAGCATGGCGGTCTGCCTTTCCTTTTGATGATGGAAGTCAATGAGCTTCGCTTTCATGATCTGTGCCGTCACGTCCGTATGGCGGTGTGTGAGATGAGGCGGTCAGGAGCTGCCATTCTTGCGTTGTCGCTTCTCCTTGACTCTTCAGTACTCACCGCGTTGAGAGGATCTCTCCTATACATTTGGAGGTCGCAATTCGGATAGTAGTTGCGGTCTGTAAGTGTGAGAAGAAGGGCAAGTTAATTTCTGGTACAACGCGGTACTGCGGCGTCGAGGTGTGGGCTGCTCGAGCAGAGGGGAGTGCTGTGGATGCTAAGCCAGCATCGCCGCAGACGGGTGAAGTCATCGAGCATGATCCAGTGCTATGCTTCAGTGTCGTGGTGCGAGGCCAAGAGGGATTTCTGGGTCATGTGCGGGTCAATGGAATGGGGATGGCATGCACCAACACACTGGTGATGTCTAGGCGACAGTGGAGTTGATTGTGAGATGGAGTTGATACGATGCAATTCTAGCGTGAAGATGTGCGGCATGCCAAGGAAGAGGCCTAGACCGTAATAAGATGTTGGAGGCGTAGATCTCGGGCGTATCCGTTGCTTGTCCTGGGCCAGGCACGACTCGTACTGTAGTCTTCGCGGCAAGAAGACCGGGGATGTTTCCAATGGCTATTCGGACCGTCTCTACGGCAGCTGCAGCATCGATATTCAATGACAATGCGGAAGGACAGGGTAGTTAAGCAGGGCGAAATGGTGGCTCGTCAGACATCCCTGAACTCAATCAACAAGCCACTTCATCAACCGGACCTGTTTCCGCGCACTTCACCTGCACTTCCGCCTGCAGGCTCTGTGCTGCCGCGTGCGACACACCGAGATTCTCCAGCAGTCTAGACACTCTCGGGCATGGCACAGCCACGGCTGCATACATTGTACAGCGATGTGTGTACGAGGCGGTATCAGCCACGTTGTATGCCATAGTCTACGTAATCGAGGCTTGCTCGCGGACTCCGAGGCATCATAATAGGACAATTAGTGCATCTGTCCCGAGCAGGCGAATAGAAGGCGCATTCCCGGCCCTCGGCTGTGGCTCTGGTGGCGTGGCGTGGTTGCATCTCGAACTCGCACCACCCTTACATTACTTGCATGATGCATCGGTGGCGACTATAAGTGCCTCGTACCTACGCATCCGTTGCGTCCATCAAATGGAAGGGCTAGTAACAGAGCGCTACCGGCTTCTGGTTCTAGCCCTCCCACGAAACTAGATGAAGCAGCGTCGTCCGGTGCCAGTAATAAACGCTCGCTTTACCTTTCCAACGCCTGCTGCATCCTCACCATGACTGCCCACCATCATGACACCCTTCAGCCGACCTCACAGAGTAATGCCCCTCCTCTGCATCCTCGTCAGCAACAAACGCATGTTTCTCATCACTTCACCTCCTAGCACACTTCTTGATCTAATTATCGAAACAGTCCACCGTTCCAATCCCAACTAGAGTACCTTTCGCAGAACCAGTCCCAGTTGCCGCAGAGTCTGGCACAGTATGCACAGCCGTTTGATATGGGCTCGCTGGCAGGAGCACTGCCCGCCACGACTGGAAGAACATATGTCAACGCCGACCCGGCTCAAGCCCTTTCTTCGCCCACCAATTCCTACCAGACCCAGCAAGCCATGACTTTCCCACCACAGAGGAGTCCGCATTTTCCAGACCCTGCTATGCTGGCGAGGATGCAGCAGCAACAATTCTTACCCGCCCACTATGCTGCTGCTGCTGCTCCAAGTCCTGTCCAGAGGCAGCAGCCCTTTCCGTTGCAGCACCACATGCCATATTCGCCAGTCGATCCATATGCATACGCTCTGAGTCCAACGCAATTTTCTCCCATCGACCCTCGTTTTGGCCCACAGGCAGCATTCATGATGCCTGGTATGCCAGCAGATCCGGGTATGGTTTCCTGGTCGCTCGCCTCACTTTCTTCCACTGACTCTGTCGCAGCCCAATTCGCCGCGCGAGCTTCCGCAGACGCAGCTCCCATCCCCAATTTTCCCCGAGGTCCTCCACGCAAGCCGAAACAGTCTGGCCATGCACTCTGGGTGGGCAACCTACCTCCTGCTGCTCAAGTGATGGATCTCAAAGACCACTTTTCGCGCGACGCCACCAATGACATCGAAAGCGTATTTCTCATCGCGAAAAGCAACTGTGCCTTTGTCAACTACAAAACTGAGGCCGCCTGCACCGCTGCAATGAACCGCTTCCACGATTCTAGATTTCACGGCGTTCGACTTGTCTGCAGATTGAGACGTGGCACGGCATCCAACTCTCCTGTGCCGGCTGTCGAGGAGAACACTGACTCGCCGCCTGCAGAGTCACCTTCAGCAACTGATAGCATAACGGAAGATTCTCTCGGACCTACTATCGCGCGCAGTCAATCTGGTCAAAGCGGTGCAGACGGTACATCGATGGAGTCTCCAAGTCTGTCGACCGGGACCGTGCCTCCACCGCCCGGCGAGAAAGTGCCAGAGAAGTACTTCATCGTCAAGAGTCTTACAGCACAGGATCTCGAGGCGAGTGTTCGGAATGGCACGTGGGCTACGCAGTCACATAACGAGGATGGTCTCAACAAGGCATATGATCAGGCTGAAAATGTGTATCTGATCTTCTCTGCGAACAAGTCAGGGGAATACTTTGGCTACGCGAGGATGGCGTCTACAATCTCGGGAGAGCCAATCAACTTATCCGCGATGCAAACTTTGGAGGAAGTCAGCACCGATCCCGCCGTATCTCCACAATCCATCCCAACACCAGCTACCTCGACAGCTCCCAAGGGACGAATCATTGACGACAGTGCACGTGGGACAATTTTTTGGGAGGCGGACCACTCGGAGGATGACGGCTCACCGCCCAAGGACGGAGCCTCAGGGCAGAATTGGGGACGACAGTTTACCATCGAATGGCAATCGACAAACAGATTACCATTTTACAGGACGAGAGGCCTTCGGAACCCATGGAACGCGAACCGAGAAGTGAAGATCGCCCGTGATGGAACGGAACTGGAGCCAAGCGTTGGAAGACGTCTCGTTTCCATGTTTCAAAGGCTCTCACCTTCCCCATCTGCCCCTCCGAACTCCGCAGGCGGAATGTCTTTCCGGTAACCAGAATTCGGTCCGCGCGCCGCGGTCCTGGCGCAACAACTGGCATCTGGTAGCCCGCAGCACTCCGATACCTCTACCGGTGGACACTCAATAGTACTAACATGTTTTTGAAGCATGGCGAGCGTTGGTCATGAACTGCATTGCATTGCATTGGGAGGAGAATCGAATCGCACGCGCAGAAGAAAAGAAAATTTGGGCATGAGGGAAGGCAGGCCAAGGGCAAGACTGAGAGCTCAGATGATATCCATACCCAACATTCAAAGCCAAACGCTTCAACGGCAGGTACGGCGTTGCAGCAGCACGACATTCCTTCTTCTTTGCTCGCTTTCTTCGAGCTCGGGTCAGCGCGTCGCGTTATCATCATCATAGTTCCTTATATGTGATCGGTTCAACGCTTTGAGAGGCATTGGATAGTATTTTTTTTTTGAGGCTAGCTTATTAAATATTGAGAATCTCTGGAAAGAATACTTCTTTCTCATCCATCGCTTTATTATTTTTTTTTTTCTTTTTCTAAAACTTTGATATGAGCGTAGAACTAACTGGGAGGGTGGACTCCGGAGGCAGGAAGTTGGAAGGCGGGAGTTTAAGAGAGAGTTTTTTGCTTGGAATTAGAACTAGAGAATTAGGCGAGTCTGTGCTAGGTATGATATGTAGACGCGTTCGGTAATTTGAAATTTATTATATATATATCGAACCCGGAGCCCCATTTCGATAAGAACCATTCCCTTATTATATAACGCCTTCGCATCCACTTTCGCCCATCATAGCTATCATACAGCCATTCTGAACATTCATTCTCATCCACATTATTCATATTCCATCACCCAGAACCTTTCACCTCTCAATCTTATCCCCAACAGCAACCCGCACCTGCTCCAACGTAACCCTATAGCTCAGCTCCACAGCATCATAGCACCGATCCAACTCCCTCTCCACTTCCCGCTTTTCTCGAAGGAGTTGACCAAGGCGTTGGATTTGTGGTTGACGGGATGCGTGGCTGGGTTGATCATATCATGTTAGAGTAAAAAGAGGTTAAGGGGAGGGGGAGTGGAAGTTACAGATTTTCTTTGTGTTGCCGATGACAAGCTTCAATGTTCTTTTGGATTTGTTTGAGGGTTTTTTCGCGCGAGGTTTCGATTTTTTGGGATTTGAGGGTTCGGAGGTTGATGTTCTGTGCGCGGGACAGGTGAGTTTCATGATAGAAGAAAAGAATTTTCTGTCTCGTTTTGTCGTTATTAAGTACCTTTTGTTTTGTCTTTTCGAGGAAGTTTTTTAGTGTTTCTGCGGGGATTTCTTGGGGTTGTGATTGTGATGTTTCTGGCTGGCTTGGATCTTGTTCGGATTCATCACTGCTGGATGGTGGCTCGAGGGTTTTGGCGGCGTTCTTCTTTTGGCGTGTTGGGGCCATGGCGTCGCGTTGTTGAACAAGAATGCGTGGAGGTAGAACTAGGTGTATTGGTTGAAGCTGCTGATGTTGCGATGGCCACGTGAGCGCCAAGACCTGTATCGCAACTACCCTGGGCAGGCATGAAGAGTTAATCTTAGCTAACTTAGCCTTTGTCTGATCTTGATGGAGCCTGATATTGTCGCCTCGTTTCAAAGTGTTCTGGAAGCCTGAGGCTGAGCTGAATGCCTGACGAGACGAGACCCTTGCTCGGCATTCCCTCAACGAACGGCGAACGGCGAACGGCGCTTGCGCAAGAAGTTCCTGGGTCCCTCTTCCCACTTTACTTCCCTGAGTCCACGTCAAGGCGATCGCGAACCTCCGCTGGAGCACCTTTCCCTTCCCAAAGCAGGCTATGCGGCTTGCTTGATTGCCCAGCAGCTCCGGCGCATTTCATATCACTGCTTACACCCTCGTTTCCAGCCTGATCTCACACCCGAACTGGATACGGAGGCATACCATTGGCCCTTGGCAGCTGCGCAGGATCGCATAGTATTGGGTAGTGGTGGAGTATCTGGGGCAATATGACTTCCTTTGCCAACTCGTTTTGGTCTGCGGACTATGCTGGGGGTAAGCTATGCCGCGTGATTGTGAGTACAAATGCTAAGCAATCACAGGTCTCGGCGTACTCTTTCAGAAGCTTCAGCAGGGTGTCCAAGAAAATGAGCAACTACTTACCGTTGCGCGGATGCGCGCAGAGGCAGAGGATACATATGGGCAAAAGTTGGCAGATATTGAAGGCGCTACGAATCGAATAGATGGTGGCTTTCAGAGAGATGATGGCGCCAGTGTCAAAAAGGCCTACGAAGGCGTGCGCACCGAAATGGCTGAAGAGGCGCGAAGCCATAAGAAGATTGCTTCCAATATCCGAGAACTGGTGGTCAACCCGTTTGGCCGCTGGTGTGATCAACACGCTGCGCGTGTTCAGAATAGCCAGGATGACCTTCAGGGCCGGATCAAGGCGCACGATAGGCAGGCGGAGACCGTCCGACAGTATCGGAGCGCGTACTACAACAAATGCCGACGTGTAGAAGACTTGGACGAGGAAGAGAAGTTGGCCTTTCAGGATCCCAATTCGACAGCTGCTAATGGCTCGCCGAAGGTCGGTCCTGGAGCACCGCAAAGTGTTCCCAGCATCAAGATTGGCGAAGAGCCGGACGAGCCAGAACCGATCGAAATTGGAGACCAGACCTACACGCCAGAGCAAGTCAAGAAGATCCTCACTCACGTATTGGAGACCATCCCCCTTCGAGATACCAAGGTCCCGATCATGGGTACCTATGCAAACACGAGCACCGGCGCAGACATCACCGAATACATCCAGAAGCACTTGCAGGCGAATAGTGTTGCGTATGCAGAGCGCATTGGACAAGACATGATTACGCACGGGTTCCTGCGACTCATCGGCAATGTTGGCAACAGTTTCTTCAACAGTAGCAAATCCAATTATCAGTGGAAGACGAAGGTATTTCAGATTACTGGCATTCCGGAGAAGCGCAGTCCACTCCAGCGGACTTCTACCATGATGTCTGCCGGCTCCAGCGACTCAGTGCCTGGCAGTCCAGTCATCGGTGATCGTGTCAGCGAGTATCTTGGAGGCTGGAACCCGCTCAACAATGCGCATCCCAACGAGACGCCGGGAGAGAAGCTACGCCGAGAAGCGCAAGAAGCTGATGAGCGTTACAAAGCTGCTGTCCGCAAGCTAGACGGCCTTCGCTGCAGCCTCGAAGAGGCCATGGTCGATCACATGAGGTTTATGGAACGTTGTGAGCTCGACCGACTCAAAGCCATCAAAAGCGTTGTTCTCGACTTCAGCGGCGCGGTCAGCAATGTGATCCCCGCGCTGCAGTCATCAGTGGACAACATGATGCTGTTTCAGGAGACTGTGCAGCCACAAGGCGACCTCCGATACCTGCTCGAAAACTACCGCACTGGCCAATACATTCCCAAGGTCACGGTGTACGAGAACTACTACAACAAGGTTGATGAACAGACTTTTGGCATTGACATTGAAGCACGAGCTCGCGCCGATCGAAAGCGAGTGCCACTCATCATCACCACGATATTGACATTCCTGGACTCGCATTACCCCGATCTCGAGGGCGATGAGGCGCGGCGCAGCATCTGGACTATTGATGTGCCACTCGCGGCGCAGCACCACCTTCGATCCCAGCTCAACACAGGGAAGCCTATTTCCCAAGAGGTGCTCGAAAAGTACGAGGTTCCAATAGTGGCCGCAGTGCTCAAGCTCTACCTGTTGGAGCTGCCCGACAGCCTTGTCAGCTCGCACGTGTACGAGATCATCAAGACCATATACACAAGTACTGCACAATCTGCCTCGGACGCAACGAGAGTACAGGTGATCCAGTCGACACTCGGCCAGCTCCGTCTTGCAAACATAGCCACTTTGGATGCGCTGGTAACGCACTTTACTAGATTGATTGAGCTTACGAGCGCAGAAGATGCATATGTTGCACGGCTTGCCGCCATCCTGGCTCCCTGCATTATGCGGCCGAAGCAGCAGACTGGCCTGACAATGAACGAAAAGTACAATGTGCGACTTCTCCGCGATCTGTTCGCACACAAGGATGCCATCTTTGGGGAGCTCAAGCGTCAGTCAAGCTTGTCACACACCAACTCGGGCTCCACACGACAAGCTCGTGCGATCAGCACAGACGAGTCGCGACGCAAAGAGCACATGGAAGAGCGCCAACGTGCCATCGCAGCTGCACAGCAGGCACAAGCCGGTGGCACCAGGAGTCGAAACCCGAGCCCGGATACCAACACCAGAGTACCGCTTACAGCTGGACACCGCAGAGACCGGAGCCGAGGACCGGAAACTAGATTTCCCGTGAGTACCACTGCTGCTCAGCAAAGCGCACGTGTCATGTCACCAACGGGCGCCTCAAGCACGTCCAGCAACCGGGATAGCTTGAACATCCCACATAGTCCACCTGCAACCCGACTACCGCCTTCTTCGCCCCAAGACACTCCTGAGAGGACCAACGGCACTTTCCATCAACCACCACCAGCCGAAGACTACACACCACGAGAAAGAAGTGCCACAGAAACTGCTAAGCGCATTTCCGGTCACGTCTCTGCCTCAATCAATTCGCCAAGCGACTTCATGAACCCAAGCCACTTCTACAGCAGTAGCGTCGATTCGACGCCAGCCCACACAGCCTCGACTGTGACCACTTCGCAGCCATCGACAGCAAGCAATATCAGCATCAAGCCTCCCTCAAAGTATCGAGTTACCAATCCGGAGGAGCCATCACCAACCACTTCTAGCCTCGCAGAAGGCACACCTACCAAGAAAGACAGCTTAAGCCGGACCCGTGGCGTGACTGGGAGACGAGGCACGGGCGGATTGAGAAGGCAGAGCCTGGTCAACAAGCACGAGAGCATCGAAGGTGGCGAATTCGTCGACTCTCCCATCGCTCAAACTCCACGTGCCGAGGAGAGTAACAAGGGAGTGCAGCTAGAAGACAAGCCTATGGACTTCGACTAGGAGTGGGATGAAAGCAGGGTGGACTTCAGCCATGCTTTGCCAAAAGTCATGGCAGCATGAGATTGGAAGTTTTGGCAGGCGTCATTTGGATTTTTTTTTGGTTGTTGTTGTTCCTCCTGGTATCTTTGGCTATATCCAGGTTTTCTTTTTGGTATCATAGCGACAAACACACGCATTATGTGCATCGGAGAAAAAATGGGTTATGGGTGTGTGTAGTGTAGATATTATGAGGATGGAAGTGAAGTATGATTTATTATAGTACGGGAATGATATGGTTGCATATCTTCTTCAATTAGGCGCTGAGGCTCGGAAAGAAAGTAATGTCTTTGGTCATTATTATGTATAAGCATGTCAGACTTCTTCCAGGCAAGAGAATGAAAAGTGATGGCAATGTGCAGTGTGGAAAGTGCGTACATACGCAGAGGAAGAAGTCGCCACGAAGAGCCTGAGAAGGAGGTGCGTGACTTGGCGAGGTAGGTATTATTGTAGTCGACACTAATCTTGGACTTCCATCACTTGCAAAACACGCCCGCCTTGGTGAGTCCGGCTCTTGGTGGAGAAGATAGAATACTCGTTTGTTGTTTTCGAAATCGAAATTTGAACTATTTAGTATGTATGTATGTGGCAGTATTCTAATCTTGTATACTAGTTCAGGTATGGAAGAAATTCGAGTATGATATTTTGCATCATCACTTGCAATCGTTGCTATATAGGGCAGGTTAATAACTCAGAAAGCTGCGAATGCGAGAAAAAAAAAACTTCTTGTTGCGTTGAAAAAAGTATGAGAGATTTTGTGAGCTTGAGGAAAGTCCTGCTAGGTCATGCGATTAGGATTAGTACGGAGATGAGGGTTGAAATGAGGCGAGGGAGGTCGCGAGAGGGTTTGGAGATTTGGAAAAGTTGAGAGGGAATGGCGGACTGAGTCTGTTGTCGAAGCAAGACGGAGGAGGAGGAGGAAGAGGGTTGGCGCTGGGATGCTTAGTATGATTGGAGGTATTGTGGGAAGAGAGGTAGATCAGCCAGAGAGGAAGCCTTAGTACTGTTTGGCAAGATGCAGCAACTCTGGAAATCAATCTGCGCAAGAGGCGCGACTCTAATTATGCTGCGGAGTTGTTCGCGTTCGATCAAGGTATCGTGTCTATTTAACAAAATTTACAGGGCAGCTTCATTTCAAGTCGTGCGGCTGTTTTCCAATTTGGTGACCAGAATATCCGTGGCTCCAAGGTTCGTCAAATCGTCCATGACCACTGCGATTTCTTTCCTTTTGACCATGGCTTGTACGGCAACCCAGCCTTCCTCTTCGAGGTTTTGGATCGTAGGCGCTCGCTTCCCTGTAGTAGAAATAATGTCAGCAAAGGAATCTGGGTTGCTCTGCAGGCACGTGGAGAGCGGAGTTGCCGCTGCTGATCATTTACCTGGTGTGATTTTCTTCGCTTTGTCGAGATTCGCACGCTCGACATTGTATGTGCAGAGCACGTATTTCTGTGCTGTGATGACACCACGAATACGGCTTTCGATGAGTGAGATGAGCTTTGGATCTGAAGGGTGTTTTGATTGGATGAGGACTGCTGTTGAGTCGATGACTGTGGCAATGGCTTTGAGACCTGCCGCGCGCATTGTTTCGCCAGATTCTGAGATCATGTCAGTTGAGGATGCTCTAAATTGACGAGCTGAAACAGTAATACGGTCTTCGAGGTGATTCCCACAGGCTCTGCCCTACGACGCAGCTGTCTTTTCATCAAGGACGAGTGATCACTTACCAACAAGGTCAACAATGCCATCAGCCACGCCAAGCGCACATGCTGCTTCCACACTGCCACCAACAAATCTGATGTTGGTTTTGAGCTTCGCGTCACCGTTCACGCCGTTGGCCTGCTGCGAGTCGTTCGTTTCGAGGTTCCGGAAGTATTGCTCGGTCAAAGCCGTGAAGCTCGTCACGACGTTCTTGCCGACCAGTTGTTCCGGAGTTTGAATCTCTCCCTTCTCAGGCACTTGCACTTGCAATTTACATCCGCCAAATTCAAGGTCCATGACCTCCACTACTCCAGTGGTGTCGGTCGGTGGCGTTGTCGCCTCATGCTCAGCAACAACATCTCGTCCCGTTATGCCAAGATCGACTCGTCCTTCACCTACGAATGTCGGAATGTCTGCAGCAGGAAGGAAGATGAGTGCCAGAGGCAGGTTCTTGACCTAGATCAGATGATCATTAGCACATAGCTCGAAGACAGCGACAAGACCACTGCATGTGATACGAAGGCCATGGCTGTCGTCGTCCCGCGGAGTGACGGCGCAGGATCACCAGTCTACTCACCAATGCCAAGTCTAGTCGATTGTGTCTGTGGAATTGAATGTCGGAGCCGGATAGCAGATCAAGGCATGCTTGGTTGAGCCGTCCTTTCTTGGGTACGGCAAATAGCAGTCGGTCGTTCAGGCTGTCGGACAGAGAGTCAGTTATGACTGGTAATGATCGACTAAAGCGTCGTCCAAGAGGTGTGGGTAGCTCCATGGCGATACAAGACGTACTGGCTGACGAGATCCATGGCAGGAGAAAGACGTTTACTCTCGGATTTGTTGAGATGTTTAGCTGTTGTGCTTGTGTTCTGGCAGGCTGGGTGACTCAGGCAGGTAACACGTGGGCGAGCCGATGTCTGGGAGTTGACGTTGAGAGCTGGCCTTGCAACACAATCGCGGAGCTGCTCTACAATGAGCTCGCTGGTCAAACGGTACGGCACTTCTCGCTTGTGAATATCTGGTCGAAAGAGCACCTCTCACATCCAAGAAATTTCTGGGCAGAAGCATTGGAAGTCGCGCGTCGGTAAGGCATCAACCTCAGGCCGAAATCTTGGCAGAGCCACTTTCGAGCCGAACCCGAGCTTTGGCAATTCTCGAATTTCAGACTACGCCGCCGCACTCCAAGCCAGCAGACCGCCCATCGTACCGCGCATCTCGACAAGCACTCCAGTCCAACCGACAAATCAAAACACAACTGCCCAAAGATGGATTCCGCAAAGTGAGACTGCACCACGAACGAGCGCACGCCGATGTAGGAAGTACTAATGGTATTTGCGCAGGGTCCCAGTCAAGCTCGTCAAGGTCACCCGCGTCCTCGGCCGTACCGGTATGTCGAAAGAAAGAGCATGAGAAACTTGCGAGGAGAGAGGGGCAAATTCTGATAATATACAGGCTCCCGTGGTGGTGTTACCCAGGTCCGCGTCGAATTCATGGACGACACAACCCGTTCCATCATCCGCAACGTCAAGGGTCCAGGTAAGAAGACAACACACAGATTCTGCGACGGAATGCGAAACTGACTGTGATGTACAGTCCGTGAGGATGACATTCTCTGCCTCCTCGAGTCTGAGCGTGAGGCCCGCAGACTGAGATAAGTGTAGCACGGACGAGAGGACTGGTGGAGAGCCTGGGATATGGCATTCATGAATTGAGGACAAGACACTTTTCAGCGGGGTGTGCAACAGCTGGCGTTTATTGTGGCTAGGTCTAGGCACAGGCTATCATGCAGTGACGAAAAGTCCTGCCGTCTTCGAAAATGCGAATCGTGGTTCACGCCAGTTTCTGACACATCACACTGTATTTGCGATGCTGCTTGCTTTTCCCTGATACTCATTTCTCTCTGATTTGCATACTTGCTCCCAGAGACGCCTGAGCTCAGGCTGTACGCGTGTGCAGTCACTCAGCGCCAACGCGACAGGTCTCGCACGAGTTCCTGTGCTTAGGATCACTGTCAGATCTAATTGCCGTGGCAGGCGAATTTCGACCATCTGGCAAACAATTCATTGCTGTCCGCGTCACGCTCTCTCAGCGCCATCGATGTCCGGAGCCCATGGCCCGACGGTGTGTACCACGTCCGCAGCGCAACTTGCCCCTATGTGTTCTTCGCATCCCTTTAAGCTCCCACCTGCCTTCCGGATATCCAAACTCATTTCATATCATCAACGTAGAATGTAAGGCAAAAACGCAGGTGACTCCATCAGCCATGACAATGCGGTCAAGCGGCTCGGCCAAGAAGCCTAAAAGCGCCTACAAGTTTTTCTAGTACGCCAATATGACCAGCCAGTCCACGGAGAATCAGGAGATCTGTTGGTTGATTATGCGTTCCAAAGTTATGAATGTGTGTGTAGAAAGAAAGGAAAGAGAAGGAGCAGACAAGAAGCTGATGGGATTTGAGCGTGCCAAGATAAAATGGCCCGTGCCGCCGGGACGGGAAAGAGCTGGCCGCAAATTTCGACTTCGACTTCGACTTCAAGAACTTCATCTGCATTTCTTCATCGACATGCTCCGCTTCCTAAGGAAGTCCATCCAGCGCGAGCGCTCGCGATTCCAGCGATGAAATTCTGGGAGCTCCATTCTCACAGATGACGGCGAAGGTAGGCCATCCAAGCCTGAACACGCAGAGACGCGTCGATATCTGCAGATTGTAAAGCACGAACACCACGATTTGCCTGCTTCCTGGCCATATCACTGCCTGCCAAGCATACTTCATCAATCAGTGGAAGAGCAAAACTTCGCGAGAAGGGGGTTTTAGCAGGCCCTTCGTCCTCTCCACCCTTCTGATTGCCTTTGTCTTTTTGTGGCTCAGATAGGACTATTTAATGGACGGACATCCATCCACTACACGTTGTGGAGGTGAGACATGGAACGCCGGTATGATAGCTGTCAGAAATGTACTGTACCTGCACCCGGAAGCGGTCCGTGAACTGTATTCAGTATTCAGGTTTCAGGTTAAATCTCCCCTCACATCCACGTTGTCTTGAGCTGGGACCCACGAATCAACTTCGTATATGCACATTGCCGCACTGCTTCAACCAAGACATCCGACTCGGCGAATTCGTTTGTCCGAACAACTTTCTCCTATTCTTGTAACACTCCAACGAAATTCCTGTCATCCATAAAAGCCCGTCTGTGATCTTTAAGCCGTAGAACACTCCAGTCAGCATGGGACCTCCACTCTTCAAAATCAAAGCTACCGAAGCAAAGGGCTATGGCGTCTTCGCAACCACGCCAATACCGCAAGGCACGATCATCTTTCGAGATCGTAAAGTCCTGACCATCAACAAGCCAACCGAGGATGTCACTCGGCGAGATACAGAGGAAGCTTTCGCCAAACTCAGCTCGAAAGACAAGGAAGCCGTCATGCAACTGGCTGAATACCACAAACCTGGCATGGACGAGACGAAGCTCCAAAGAATCCTTCGGACCAACTCCTTCGGCGACGGATATAGCGCCTACCTCTACCTCACAATCTCCCGCATCAATCATGCCTGTATATCAAACGCGAGTCTCAAGGATGATGTCATCATAGCAGAGCAAGATATTCCAGCTGGCGGTGAGATTCTCATCACGTATGATTCCGACAAATATGAAGGTCTTACAGCAGCACAGCGAGGGATAGTCATTGAGAACGATTATGGGTTCAAATGTGATTGCATAGCTTGTCGGCCGTCAGGACTTCGGATGCTGTCCGACGCCAGAAGACAGCTCATTCTGCACCTCAAATCAGCTCTCGATGGATTCCAGGCACCAGATCTCAGCTTTCTCCATACGGCTACCCAGGCAGAGCTGTGGCATATGGAATGGCCGCCTGCTAGGTCTCGACTACGGAGACCTCTGAGCAAGACTCAAAAGATCGAATACACTTTCCTCCTTGCCAGACTTCGTGAAGCAGAGGGCTTAGCAGGTGTGAGTGTCGGCAAAGCTTACTCAGAGGCTGCCTGGCTCTTGTTCCAACATCTGGAGGATTATGTATTAGAAGTAAGGCACTACTCGAAAAGTTTTGACAGTCGTATAAATCTACTGATGCTCGTCTACCCAGTGCCCGTTCCTCGAAGATATAGTTTTCCTCGAACCCGCCCGCTGCGTTCGAGCCTGGATGCTGAAAGCTCTCGAACTCTACAGAAAGAGCTGTCCGCCTGGACATCAGAATCTGCGTGTCATGCACGAGAATTGGGACGAAATGCGTCAGCAGGAGTTACTGCACTTCGTCGATGGATCGAGTCTGGCAAGACGTTTTGTAAGTGTTATGACTTTGCTGTCATAATTAGAAAATGCTGAAAAATTGACTACGACACAGCCTGCAGATGCCTTTGCTGTCCAGCTCGCCACTCCGATCAACGCACTACGGCCGAAGCGAGGCTTGTCGATGGCGGAATGCGAGCAGCTTATCCGTCAAAGGGCTCGCGGAATATGAATTATTCCTGAACCAATACCGATGTCTACAGTGGTCAAATGTCGTTCAATCCAGCACCATTCTGGCTAGAGAAGGCTTGATCAGCGGCTCATAACCTGTGCCACTTTCCCGTCTCACTGTCTCCGGTCAAGAAAAGCGTTCTTCAAACCCGTGTCAAAGTTCTTCATGCAGACGAGAAGCACCAAAGATCCGTATGCATGAATGCAGGAGCGAGTCGCATCATATCCGAGATAGAACCAGGTGGCGATGATTACGATTTGGGCGACGGTGAGATAGCAGCCCTTCTGCATTTCCCGTCGCACGAACCAGCCCGTAAATCGGTGCAACACGCTCCAAAGACGAGCATCAAGTATTTAGTTTTTGACGAAGATGAATTCCAGAACCGAGCAGAAAGAGGAAGTTCACATGGAGCAGCGAAATGGAATAAGACAAGACTCCTTGGTATCATGGTCCTGTGTACCGCGTGTAGGTAGCCTTCAGCTTCGAAGAAAAGGCAGTAATGCATTATCCACGCTGGCCCGCGTTGGAACCCAAACAAAGTCAGGATTCTCGATCGTTGATATTCGAAGCAGTAGATAGTATCGTTCTCCGTGTAAGGCGTCTCAATGACATCCAATGCTGGAGGTTGGACTGGGCCGGGGAAGGAAAAGCAGAACCCTTGCCATCGGACCGGATCGAGCCTTCTTTCGGATCCTAGCCTGGCCTAGCATCTCTCGTCGCAATTTCACAGATCTCCTCCGAATCCCGACCACGAACCTTGGCCGAGATTGCTTGATACGAAATCAACATGGTATGCTCGATGCTCGAGACATCTATCACGGATGATTAAGGACGCAACGAACTGAGCTGCCGCCTATGTTCTACCGCATCCTCAGCTTGGCCGTGCCTCTTCATCAGATACTCGTATAGAAGACCGAAGACAGTATGTACAGGAATAAGACTGCAAGGCTGTCGTTTGAGGCACAGCAAACAAGCTTTCCATCTTCTGCCCTCATGCGATCTAGCGCGATGCTATTCTGATATTTTACTTTAGCTAGAGCCTTGGCATCGAGACCGCTGCACAGCCGCCTCATTAATAAACAATTTCTCTCCACACGCTTGCTCACGCCAGCATACGATGGCATCTTTTCTTCTCTGCACACTAATAATATAATCATAATACGATGCTCGCCACGCACTTGGACGGACCATTGCGGCATCGCCGTGATGGCTTGAGCTGAGCAAACTACATCTGAGTCAGCATACCCATGCATGGGTTGGGTAAATGTCGTGAGATAACTATTTCCTTTGCTGTCGTGTCCTTCATTCTATTGCTCGGAGCATTTTCACTGATCTGAGCAAGAATAATGGCAGTCGGCAAGAAGGTCTTGCTGTTGGCTGCGGCCATATGTGCCAACGCGTTGCCAGCACCCTTTACTGATGCAGCACAGGAGGAAGCATGGGACGTGATCGTTGTTGGTAAGTGGCGAGCCATCTGACAAGATCAATCCCTCAGACAGTCAGACTCACACCATCTCAGGTGCTGGACCTGCTGGAATTGTCACTGCAGCCCGCATGAGTGAGGCAGGCAAGAAGACATTACTGCTTGAGCAAGGCGGACCGAGTTACTATATCACCGGAGGACAACATCGACCTCACTGGCTAGACAACACTCAACTGAGTCGCGTAGACGTGCCAGGATTATACAAGTCGATCTTTTCGGACCAAGGCAACCTCACATGCCAGGGCAAAGTCGACGCATTCACTGGTTGCACAATTGGTGGTACCTCAGCTATCAATGCAGAGCTGTTCTTCCAGCCTCCAGCTTCAGATTTCGATCGTTACTTCCCCAACACCTGGAAGTCAATAGATGTCGCGAATGCCATCGCCAAGGTTCACAAAACTCAGCCATCTACGGACACTCCATCTAAGGATGGCAAACACTATCTGCAAACAGGCTATACTGCTGCGCAAAAGTGGTTGGTCGGCGGCGCTGGTTACACCCAGGTCGACTTCAAGCAGCAACCAGATCAGAAGACCAAGGCATTTGGACGTCCATACTTTGCCTATGAAGACGGTCAACGAAGTGGACCAGTCAAGACTTATCTTCAAGCCGCGCTCTCCCGATCGAACTTCCATCTCATGAGTGGAGTTCAGGTCAAGAAGGTCATCCGAAACGGTGCCAAAGCGACTGGGGTCGAGGCGACAATTGACGGCACCAAGACGACTTTCAACACTGCAGACAATGGCAGAGTCATCCTCAGTGGAGGTGCCCTATTCAGCCCACAGCTCCTCATGCTGTCAGGGATTGGCCCAGCTGACTCGCTCACGGAGCTCTCCCAAAACGGTCTCCTCAGCACACCTCCATCATCCTGGATCAACAACACAGCAGTCGGCAGCGGTCTCTACGACAACCCAAACACCTTCATCATGCTCTCTGGACCCAGCATCGAAGCATATCACTGGGACTACAACAACCCAACCCCATCCGACCGCGACCTCTACCTCCAATCCCGCTCCGGCCCCTACTCCTTCGCCGGCCAAACCTCAGCATTCTGGGACTCCATCACATACCCCAACGGCGACACCGTCGGTCTCCAAGGCACAATCGACGTCGTCGGCTTCTCAAAATCCACCGGCCAACACGACATCACCCTCAACATCTACGGCACCTCAGGCATGAAATCCACCGGCCACGTCGCCCTCAACAACAAAGGCATCCCCGGCCCCGCGAAACCTTTCCTCCTCAAACATCCTCAAGACGTCGATGCCATCGCCACATTCATCAAAGACATCTTCACGCATCTGGAAGGCAGTCCGCTCACTTCGCTTAATCTTCCTCCGAATGCGACGAAAGATGAGATTGTGAGGTTTATTACTACGCCTTCGGAGTATACGCTTGGGTATGTCAATCATTGGAGCTCGAGCTGTAGGCTTGATGGCTGTGTGGATTTGAATGCGAGGGTGAAGGGGATGGAGAATTTGTTTGTGGTGGATGCGAGTATTCTTCCGCCGCTTACGGTGAATCCGGTGTTTGGGACGATGGTTGCGGCGGAGAGGGCGAGTGAGTTGATTTTGGCGTTGAAATAGAATAGATGTTGTGTTTGCCTCTGCAGGGGGTTTTTTTTAGTAATCTTACGACAGATAATGTATCAGTCAGTACCTATACAGCAGCTTGGATCAAGGTCTTGGTTGGATTCATTGGTTTTCTCTACCTACATATAAATCTTCGTTCATCACTTCTTAATAACAACCCAAGTCACCATCTCAGAATCAATCACGCTACCTCTACCAAGCCTATAGCATTCCTCCTCAACCTCCTCGCACAAAGCATCAGTCTTACCGGCAATCTCAAGCTGTCCCCGAGCCTTCAAATTCGCCGCCCATTCTCTACACGCGAGAAACGTAATCTCCTGCTTTACGCCAAGAATTTCCTTCGCGGTCCAGACCCTCTCATTCGCAAGAAGATCTCCGCCTTCTCGCTCGAATCTGGTGTGCATGTTGCCGACCCAATTCATGTCGGGTGCAGCGCCTCTCAACACGTCTCTCAGAGCTTCGAGCTTTGGTGCCGAAGTCCTGGGATCGGCGAGCATGAGCTTATCCATACTGGGGTCGTATTCTTGCCATTGCAGGTAGCCGCCGGGCTTGAGGAGTTTGAGGAGTTGACGGAGTAAGGGTGTTGGGTCGCCGTTTTCCACGACTAGCATGAAGAGACGGATGTGAACGATGTCGTAGCGGCCGACGAGATGTGTCGGGACTGGATCGAAGATGTTGAGTTTTTGGAATTTGACGTTTGGTGGAGACCATTGTTTTGGCAGTGTCTGGGCTAAGGAGATGTCGAAGGCTTCGATGGTGGCGTTTGGAGATGACTCCTGGAGATGTTTTGCAAGCGCGAGAGACCAGATTCCTGTCCCGCAACCGACATCTGCGATCATGGCATTGGGTGTAATCGGGATCTTGGGGTGGAGGAGAAAGCCGGTGCTTAGTGCCCAAAGCTGGTGTTGTAGGTCAAGCCGGGTCGAAGCCAAAGCATTTCTGTTGAATGGATACTGCTCGGCTGGCTTTTTCTCCTCCATGACTTCGGACTCTAGGCCTGGTATGGAGCTTTGGTAGAGAGAGTTGAATCTTGATGGCTTGCCTGATCGCATTGTTAGAGATCTTTTGCGGGCTGTCTTCTGGGCGGAGCATCGTCTGTGGAGAAGATGATATATATATATATATATATATATATGCCAACGTTACCGTCAAGTCGACCCGGTGACGATGGAGTGTGAATCTCACTGCCTACGGTTTTCTCTAGACTGCTCATTAGAGCGATCGCGCATTGTTACTGCCTGGTTGCCAAGGGTGAAAGTTGATGCCTCAAAATCCTTCGGAGCCTCAACATGTCGTTATGTCAGCATTGCAGAATACAACTGCCTATGCGGTAGGAGAGCGTGATGGTATCTAATGCTGATGCTGCTCGAAGGGAGGAAGAGGAGTGGAAGGTCGGGCCCACGAGAGCCAAGAAGTCTAACCACGTGATGGGGATCGTCCCGAGGATCTGATCTGATAGGCATTTTTATTATCTGATTCAGATTTCGCCACCTTCCTTGCCAGTCCTCTTCTTCCATCTATCTATCCAGCCGTGCGCTTCATCATATCGCCGCGTATCCTCAAGAACCGATTAGAAGACAGGACCGTTGTACCTGCATTGTGATGCTTGATCCTCTAGGGCTGGAACAATCCTTCTAGCACCAAACGATGCGTGTGATATGCCGAACTATGGAGGCGTGTATCGTGGATGCGCTTCTTGCAGGCGGAGAAAGAAAAAGGTTACCTTGTTATGCATAATGCACTGCTCAAGGGTATGCTTCGCTAATATGGTCGTGCAGTGTGACCAGACCTACCCTGCTTGCCGAAGATGTGTGAGCAGAGGCGAGACCTGCCCTGGTGTCGCAGCCACGGCAGATGCAATGTTTCGTCATCAAGCAGCTTCGAGTACTTCACAGGATATCACGATTATTCCAAGGCCTGACCTCAAGTCTAAGATAAGAGAACATCAAAGATCACCAGGAGTGTCTGCGCTCAGGGTACACGACCTGGTCGAGCCACTAGATCTGCCACAGACTCTGCACCCAAGTCTTGAGAATGTCGCCGAGTTCCACTTCTTCAGCAAGATTGTCACCTCGATCGGATGGCTTTCGTATATTCCGGAAGTGTACAGCTCATCGCCTGCACAAAGCCCTCTACGAAAGCTGGTAGGAGCAGCATCGCTCTCAGTGCTTGCGAAGCAAAGAAAGGACGCTTCCCTTTTCGTGACCGCTAGGAATGCCAATGGCATGGCTCTCAGAGCTCTTCACAATGCGATAGGTGACCAAGGACAGTATTTGCAAGATGATGTGCTTTTTGCCGTGGGCCTTTGTAGGATTACATGTATCCTGCAAGGCGATCCTGGAACGACGGCAAGAACTCATTCTGTGGGCCTGCAAAAGCTCTTGCAACAGCGCTTGCGCATCTCTGACTCTTCTCAGCCTACAGACGCAGTTGTCGAATTGATTCGCAGCGCCAAGGCAGAGCTTCCTGTTCTACTGCTTCACAATACGAGAGAATACATAGCATTCCCAAGCGATTCGTACGACGAATCTTTCTGGGACTGCTCAGGCAACTGCCAATGTGAGAAGCGCATTGCACTGCTATGCTCAGACGTTGGCGAGGTCCTTCGCAAATTTCATTTTACAGAATCGCCAGTTCCTTTCGATGCCTGCACCACGCTTACCCAGGCTCTGGATCTGGATGCTAGACTAGTGTCATGGACTGCTGGAATGGCTCCTATCGCATGGTCTCAGCATCTTGACCACGCCATTCGCTCTGGACTGTGGCCAAGCAGACCAGGATACTTCTTCGACATGCAAATTGCCACCTTCTGGGCTCATCTACAAGCAGCACGTGTCTTGCTTTTGGAATGCATCGTTAGCATGGCGGTCGCATTCATTAGACGAGGCGAGAGCTACAACTACGCGAAGCTTGATGTCGATGGTATCCTCAGCAAGGCAATTACGACCATAGACGAGATGGTATACCGGATTTGCTTCTGCATTCCGGTGCACCTCTACCGTGTTGGTACTGACAAAGTCATGTCGGACTCGCCAAACGGAGTGGCTGGAGCAGCCGGCATAGTTTGGCCTTTGCAAGTCGTTCTGAGTAGCGTGAGTGCAAAAGATGACTACAAAACCCAGGCTCGGGAAACGCTCGAGAAGCTGAGAGTGGAGTATGGGATCGGTCGAGCGAGGACTACTTTGGAGAATTGCTATCACCTTGGACATTGGTCGACACTGCCTTGAGCCCGCTTAACACGAGTCGAAGCCACTTCTTTGAGCTGGCACGAAACCCTTCAGCACCTAGCCACCTTGCAGCCGCTATTGCAAGTCGATGACGGAAAAGGGTAAAGGCAGTTAGTACAAGAGCCTTGATCGCATAGATCAACCCTTCGCTGCGAGACGAGCAAGACTAGAGGCAGGAAACCGCGAGGGCGATGGGGCTCGCGACGAGTCATCGCATACGACCGCTTCAGCGCCGCCTCCAAAACGGCTTCACGACTGCTTACTGCACCCATGATGCCGCTATTAACCGGCCACTGGATTATGAATTACGACCTTCACGAGCGAACTTTAAGCAGTGGAGCAATGCGACACTTGGAGTTCTAAGAAGTCAAATTTGGCAAGATTGGATATACAAGAGGACAGGAAACAAAGCAATCAGATCAAGAGAATTAGACTGTTCGAGCAGGGGCGCATGAGGAACAACGTGAATGTGCAGATGGATGCAAATTTGAGGCATGATCGCGAAAGATGGCGTGCGGATATGAAGAGCCAAAATACTGTATATATGTATAAATTTAATGTGAGGCTTAACTGCGACAGACTAGGTGGATAGATGAATTTATGTAAGCAATGGATTCAGTTGATTACAACAAAGATGAAAATGTTCTTCCCAGTATAGACGAGAGTCAAGTGCATTGAGTGCTTGCTCAATCTACCACAACAAGCATACTCGTACACGCAGCCTGTGCGTCCAGCTGGTTTCCGATGCTGGCGCTGATTCTGCTTTGCCAGCCCCATTCCCACAATCGCTAGCCGACCTCTGTCACCTCGAGGCTCGGTAGCTAAACTTTTGCCGAGCTCCTTGGGGTTGATATCGCTTTAGTCCTGACGAGCTCCATCCCGGAGTCGACCATTTCGTGCGTAGATGCAGCGACAAGGCAACGCGTACTTCTCAGATCAAATCGCTCAGCATGCTGTTCATGGGTCTCATTTCTCCAAATCCTCTTCGCTCATGCGCATCAATTCATTTTCCTTTCCTCTTATTCAACTTGCGATCCCTCCTCGCAATATCGCCTTCACCTATTCATCACCAACTCCGTTAGCAACTCTCCAACATTCCATCCACAAAAAAAGGGGGAAAAAAAAACTCACCTTTTACCTTCCCCGACTTCTTCCCCCCTTCCTTCCCCTCCCTCTCCGCCTTCTCATCAACCTCCACAATCCAATCCCCCTGCACCTCCCCCGCCCTCTTCTCTCCAGGCTGATACCCATACTTCACCCTCCACTCCCCCCTCCCCTCATCAAACACCTTTTTCCCATCTTTCCCCTTCTTCGTAATCCCCTTCTTCTCCGCGAAACGTTCCCATTTCGTCTTTTCTTTTTCCTTGGGGACGGGTTTCTCTCTCGGGAGGCGGAATTCCGGGTCGGGGAGTTGGATTTGGAGGCTTCCGTCGTCTTCGTTTCGCGTTATGGGGCAGGTGGTGAGGAGTTGGTGGATGAGGGATTGTGCGCAGGTTTGTGCGGTGGTGAGGAGGAGGGATTCTTTTTTTGTGGGATCGGTGGTGAGGGAGGGGAGGGGGTTGGGGTCGTAGCAGGCTAGGTGGCCGAGATCGAAGGTGTGGGGTTGTGCGTGTTGGGTGGCGTCGATGTCCATGGCTGATATTTTGCTTTTTGAGCGCAAAGTGATTTATTTGTACGTGTTGCTTAGAATAGTCGAGATGGAGATTTTGGAGCGAGGCGTACTGTAGAACTAGAATACTGTATCGATAAGAATTACGCTAGTGGAGATAGGTTTTGCCGAATGCCGAAACTCCTTCCTCTTCCTCTTCCTCTTCCTCTTCACGACAACCTCGCCTCTCTAGAATACAACCTCTTCCCCCTTGGTCGCGCCATACAGGCAGGGACTGGACACCGATGCTGTTTTGACCAATCTGCTACACGTGAAGCTATAGGCAGCACCTAAAGCAACCAGTGTCAGGTTCAAGAATCGCCTATAGCCTATACAGCCTCGGACGTGGGAAGAGGGTGTACACGATCCTCTGAAAGGAGCAGAATCACCATCCTTGAGAAGTATGTTCTTAATCGCGTATATGCATCAAGAACTTTGCTAACGTTATGCCTGAGCCAGGAATCGCGAAGACGACTCGCTGACGCAACATGCGGACGCTCTTTAGCGTCTAGCCAGCGTCTGGCATGTCAAGCATTTTGGATATTTGTCGATCGAGCATGGGTACCATGTGGATGATGGAGTCACCATTGATTCCGCCGACTGTCAATTACGCCGAAGATGCTCTGGATCTCGGAGCCGAAGCCAGGGATGGGCAAATCGTAGTAATTACTCCAATAGTAATTACTATAGTGACAAAGTAATTACTAATAGTGATTACTATAGTGACGAGTAATCACTATCACTCCGCGATTTTGAAAATAGTAATAGTGATAGTGATAGTAATATAGTNAAGTATTGTTCTATATACATAGTATATAGATAGATAGATCTTTCATTTGCCTATTTTAGTGCCTAACGGCCTATGCAGGTCTAAAGCTATGTATATACATAGTATATACTATTAACTATATACTATTTATAGTATAATAGTAATTACTCTATTACTATAGTAATTACTATATTACTATATAGTGATTACTATAGTGACGAGTAATCACTATCACTCTAGCAGTGTCAAAAAAAATAGTAATAGTAATCACTATCACTACGGCCTAAAATCTGAATAGTAATTACTATAGTGATAGTAATTACTCGTTACTACGATTTGCCCATCCCTGGCCGAAGCTGAGTGTCCTTCTCATTATCGTCATCAAAGCCATGCTAGCACGCCCATGTTTGTTTACCGACCTGCAACAAGGACTATGCCTGTGTCTTTCCGGAATCTACCATTTGCAGGCATTTGTCAATGCCATTGACTTGCGGGGTACTATTATTATTTATGAGATGAGACTGCTCTCCGGCAGCTACGATTCCACACATCATTCAAACCATCCCGAATAGACACTCAGAAGAAAGTTTCTACGCCATGGCTATCACGGCTCCTCTCCTGTCCGCTCATGATATGGTTGTTGACGATGAGACCATTGCACTCGCCAGGCAGCTGGAAGAGATTGGGCTATTCATGCAAGGAAGCAAAGGCAAACATCCGGTCGGATGCCCGCCAGACTTGGAGGTCGCGTTCAAGAGCTTTGAGGATGAGAGCTGAACGACTACAAATGCTTCCTTGCGGATCAAAGGCTCGCTCAAAGCATCGCTGCTGCTGTTCACGATGATGGCGATATCATAGCAGAGCTGACAGCCAAGGAGCTGCAACTTCATCGCGATAGGAGAGCGGCGCTTGAGCTTGTCGAAGGAAGCGACGAATATCAGGGCTCGATCCACTCTGGGCTTCGAGAGACTTACCAGGATGCTGAGGATGACCTCCTGTCCACGATCGCTGAAACGGTCACGGCCAACTCGATTATCGACTTCAGCGATGACGAGGATCAGTCTGGCCCTTCTATGACATTTGCTGAACGCCAAGCGGAAGTGCTGAAGAGAATGGCCACGGAGTATACCTGCAGCGTATGTGGTGATCGCTATCCTTCCGCCCAGACGATCAAAGTCGAATGCGAGCACCGCTACTGCATTGATTGTGCCAAAGGCCTATTCCGTCGAGCCACTAAGGACGAGACCTTGTTCCCGCCACGCTGCTGCAAGAAAAGCATTGATCCCCTGCTCGTCAAGAGACACATGTCCGCTGACGAGGTTGACGCGTTCGATGCTGCGGCAGTGGAGTTCTCTACTGTCGACAAAGTCTATTGCAGCAATCGAAGCTGCGGAAAGTTCATCCCGCCTGCTTTGATTGAGTCTCGCACCCGAGCCGCGAGATGTGGACAGTGCGGTTTCTATACTTGCTCGATGTGCAAGAATGAACAGCACTTGAAAACAGACTGTCCCGACGATCCAGCCCTGCGCGAGACGCGAGAATTAGCGAAGCAGATGGGCTGGCAAACATGCCCTCGATGCCCAACTGTAGTGCAGCTTCGCTCGGGTTGCCACCACATGACGTATGTTCCGAGAAAGAATGCCCTCTATGGGTTGTGACTGATTGAAATTCTAGGTGTCGCTGTCAAGCCCACTTCTGCTACGTCTGCGGAGTCCCATGGAAGAATTGCTCGTGTCAGGTAGCAGATGAGGACCGCATCGAAGAGCGTGCCGAAGAAGTCGTTGATCGTGACGCGGAGCCGGGTCTCGCATTCGCCGAACGAATTGTTCGAGTTCGCCATGTTCAAGCTCAGCTTAGGGAGAGGCATGAGTGCGAGCATCCTGGTCGCTTCCAGAGGATCTTCGGCCCTCGGAGACGAGGCTTTCAGTGTGAAATCTGCGATGCGAGGCACTGGAAGTATATCTTGCAGTGTCGACACTGTTATCTCAATGCTTGTGAGGATTGTCGTCGGCACAGGATCTGAGGTCTGTAGGTGCTGTCAATGTATTTATGTAGAGTGATTACTGGTAGCTCTGATAGCTCCGATGAGACCGATATGAGCACTTCACCTGAATTTCTCTCGTACCCGCGTGTGAGGGCCGATTGAGCCGTCCCAGCCATTCCCTATAAGGTTGTTAAGTGGTGCTTTCAGCCCGTAGCCCAGGTATGTCCATGAGTTACTGCCAAATGTGAGCAAGCATGAACATCGCAAATGAGATTGCGGAAGTGCGAGCTCATCATTTTATAAGGCGACAGATTGAAGCAAGCCGTGTGTTAAGCATGTCATGGCCATTAGCAGCGCAGAGACATTCGAAAATGGGGTACGACATGAGTGCAAGACCTCAGCCTGACTCCCGAGATAGGCCACAGCAGTGAATGGAGCGTGAAATGGATGTCCACAAGCCTGTCAATTTCCACGCTCGCAGAGTCGAGCCCAACAGTGCGATTCACATGAGCCATTCCGCTGACGAGCAAAAACCCCAAACAACTCTGCACCGTTACCAATCAGCATAAAGCAGAATGGCGAGCAAAAGTGAAAGCCTCATGCTTAACGACAGCCTCCATCACCGAAGCGTAGAGCTTTGTGACTGCCGTTTAACGTCCAGTAAGCGCCTGTCGGACGCGCTGCAAAGACGTACAGCCATAACGTCAGGCTTTCAGCAAGCTTCTACCTCTTTTTTCTAGTCTTTCCATAGATCGCTGGCAAGACTCAGAGCTTTGGAAAACTGTCGCCTCAATGGCGTCTCTTGATCATCAGAAAGTCTGAGATGGTTTTTCTTGTGCCTTGTAAATCTAGGCCAGACATGAATCATATCATGCCCGCTGTTGTTGGTGAGATGGATCCATTGGTCATACAGTTCGCGACCAAGCACCATCTTCGCCTCGTAATTCCCAGTAGCGACACTGCTGTCACCACAATCAGCCCGAAAGGTATGGCCTGCGCCCGAGTACGTCGTTGACCTCGCCGTCATGTGCCACCTCTTTTCTCTACATCTTGTTTTGGCCGATGATTGATGCTGGGTCGGAACTGAAAGCGGAAATCTACACTATTGCTTGTTCATATTCGATCGCGGATCGCGGCCTAGTCGGGGATGGATTTGGCACTTCGTCATGCGTATTGTTGTGCTGGCGCGATGTGAAGTCGTTGAAAGCTGAGGTCACAAATCCCGGCTCGCCAAGAAACTCTCCCAGCAACCACATCTCCCCCGAAGCGCCGACACCCATTCGACCCAGTAGTCATCAACTGATATCACTGCTCGATTAACTAGCACCATCAGGGCCAGCTAAAGTAGATACCTCCCGTTGAGTCGGCGCTCTATCCATCTGCCGCCCATTGGGTCATTCGACAAGAGCTATACTAACCTCTCCTTCAAACCAGTCCTGGTGTCCCCCAGTCTACCATTGCCCAATTCCTGCAAATTTTCTCTACTTCCCACTCAGAACATACCACTCAAATGCTCCCAATGGATGACTACGAGCTACAGCAAGAGCTCGAGGCTCTGGCAGGCAACGCGTACGACCCGAACAACAACCATGGAAATATGACAGCAGAACCAATCAGTACAACCATGTCTCGATGGCAGAGACTATTTGGCCTCTCTGCTGATGATGCGGTGGATAGTATCATGGATCATCGGAATGACCTGGCCCGTAGTCGAGTCTCGGACGACCACTGGCATACTGTCGAAGTTGAAAAAGAGATGCTGGGTTACGATCGTGAAGCCTACGAGTACGAGATTGGCCTGCAGAAGAAGAAAGCGACTCTGCCAGACTTGGTACCGACAGCGGATGAGGAGTCTGATAGCGCAATCACGTATTTGGTCGAATTGACCGGTCCACTTGACGCTGTCGACAAGGTCAGAACTGCGGCAAATATGGATGGAATGCCTCCTCTGGTCAGCGGGACGAGCACGGAGGACGGCAGGGCAGTGTTCTTGTGCTGTGTCGATGGCAAAGGCAAATCTGCGATACTGCATTGGGCTAGTACTGCAGGCGGAGGATTCGAACCCACGACCCTCGTGGACCCAAGATCGCTCCGATGACTCTGGGCGCAAATGAGAAGTCATCGTGATAGTCTGAATAGGCACATCCATGATGTGGGCGCGCTCGAGAAGTCGTTTAGTGAGTCTCAGTACGCCATCACTGAGGGGACGAGCAAGATACCATGGATGAGGTCGACACTTCTTCTATCTGGCCCGACGTCGTTTCCTCGCTCGACTAACACGATCGTCTTCTTCCACTGGCGGCTCATCCTCATGCAACCAAATCTTCCAGCAGTAGAGACAGCAGGATGCCCGGCGCAGCACTCGGTACAACGTCGAAATTCTTGCAAGCAACTGTAACCCAGCGCTAATATCGATGCAGGTACGTAAAATTGCGGTCGATGAGCTTCAACAATACTATGCAGGTTCAAGGCATTTGTCGAGTCAAAGTTCTTCAAAGCGCCTTCAACACCGAGTCTTCTGCAGGACCAACTCACGTCTCTCGATGAAGGTGAATGACCTTCCATGTCCTTGAGCTCGATCTCTTCATTCCCGTAACCATCTTCCAGAACAGCCTCATACACCGCAAGTGAATGCAGAGAAGAGTCCCCAAAATTCTGCTTGAGTAGGACTGGTTTCTCAAAAGCCTTTCAAGTGCGCGCCTCCTCACAGAACTGGTCTGCATCGTAGCATAGAACATCAGCGTCCTCTTCTGTGCCCATACCAGTACTGTCCAAACACTGACCAGTCACGAAGATTCGGGCCCAAGCAGTGACCAAGCCGCACGAAGCTTAGCTAACGGAGGTACACCCTTTTGAGATGCATACATCGCGATCTTATGTACATACTTCAGAGAACATTCTCGCGATGACGGTTCTGAAGCTTTTTGAGCAGAATTCGCGGTTCTTCAAAGTTTTTTGGGGAGGTTTTGATGTTGGATGAGCCAATGCCCCAACAACGGGCCAAGACATGTTCTCGTACCAGGCCGAGTGTTGGCATTCGGAGCAATCTTATCGCCCTCGATGATGCCGGCAGACCTTGAGGTCCGGCGTCCCGTAGCCATGACGAAGGATGGAGCTTCGCTGTTAGACTCGGCGCCAGAATTGCAGAGTCCTGCTGTGTTCGTAGACTTGGTCGGCCTCGAAAGATCTTGCGCAACTGGTGCCCTTAAGGTCCTCGTAACGCTCGTCGTACGCTCGTCGTCTTCATCGTCTATATTGTCTTCATGTCCTCCTCGTTCTCGCTTCCCGCAATGGCCTCGTTCTCTTCGACGGATGCGTCGTCCTCGTTATCCTCATCGTCTAGCTCCACTCCGTGCAATGGCCGTAGCGTGGACACTGGCTTGCGTAGGGCTGGCTCTCTTCTAGAGACTGTAGTGCCAGACGAAGAAGCGTACCCGCGACCATCATCCATAGCAGCGCTACGGGAAGTGGGAGTGGGTCTTGTCTTTGAAGGAACCAAGACAGACGGAGCTTCAAGAGTCTTGACTCTTTACAACAAGCTTGAAAGTATAAGATTGCTATCTGCACAACGCAGGCAGAGAATTGCTTTGGGAGTAAAAGAGCGGACTCTGTGCGACTTCACGGCTTTGCGGTTGCGCAACAGCACTGCTCACGCGTTCTGGGAATGTCGTAGCACCGAGGTCAGGGTCACACTCCGAGACATGAGCGGAACGGAAGCGCATTTCAGCTGCCGTGGAATTGTTTAAATTCCCAGGCAAGGCTTCATGTGAAGCTCGAGCAAGATTTGGCAACTCAGTCGAGGCGAATGATGCTTACCTGCTGCTATTTTGTGAATCTCATTTGTGCAAAACTCGACGAGCTTCCGTGAGTCTTGGGCCATCAGAGGCGATGGGTGTTGGCTGTCCTGGATGGAGCTGACATGGTTCATCGACATAGAGCACTCCTGTGTCTCAATAAGCACAGGCACGCGGAACGAAGTCATCCTTGAAGTCTTGATACTTCTCAGCAAGTTTGCTGAGGAGACGCAAGAACTTTTCGCTACTTTCCAGCCGTCTATATTGATGGAACAGCGCCACGTGTCGACTGGGCTTTTCGTTGGGTTTTCCCACTGCCCGCTGCAGACGAAATGCGAATCGAGTTCAGACGTCTTTGGGATGTCTGTTCCTGGGATTTTGCTTTGATTATGGCATCCACCGTCAATAGACGTATATCGTAATCGATACGTTGCCTCCAGAGTTGTTGTACCAAATCTTTTCCGGCCTTTCGGAGCTCGAATAATTCCTGAGCAATACGCCTAGTATCTCTTGTGCACTGAGCATGTGTGAGATATCTGATTGCCGGTGATTTGCCGAGGGAGTTAGCGAGGAGAACAAGTTGTAGGCAATTTTGAGTTTTGAATTTAGGAGAATTAGAATTACACAAGACAGCGCACTGACCACTAGAAGAGATCTAGGCAGAATGCCTGCATGGTCAGTGCTCTTAGCTCTAGGGTCTAGCTAGTTACAGTAAGTAAGCGGATTCCTGCCTATAGACAACACCTTCGCATCCTCGTCGCAAGATCCTCGAATGCTTCGGCATATTGAATTATGCCTGTTTACTTGAGCCTCGGCCAAATAACAAATAACAGCCATGCTTGCTTAAGGCTGGTTCTTGGCATGGCATAGCGTACCATCCCATCCCATCCCGTAAAACGACCCAGGGTCAATGCTTGCGGCAGTGAGTATTGCACAACTCCACAATATCTCGCCAGCGACGCTGATTCGCAGCCTCGGATGAGGTTTCCCGGTTTGCGTTATATATCGGTATTTGAGAGTTCTTCGTCATCTGAAGCGCGTCGCAAATCGGTAAGTCAAGAAAGGCACATGCCTGACAGGCTGACACTCAGAATCGTGCTAGATCAAACCCCTGGACTGCATTAAAGCTGAACAGGCTATAATGTCGTATAGAATATATTAATAACAAGTACCGAAGACGCCATGGTGTGCACATATGCACCAGTGAAGGTTACAGTAAGCAGAACCAGCACGCATCTGCCGAATTCCGTCGTCATTGGGGTGGACGGTCAATGCTCCAGATCTTCAGATCTGCTGGCTGCACACTACAACGTCTTAACACCCCGGAAGGCTGTCGATCTCTCCAAATTCTGGCTAGTAGGGATCTCTGCCAATTGAATTCCGCCTTTGCCTGGTCAAGCATAAAGCCTTTAGCCCTCCGACGGGTGAAGACGCTATACAGTAAGAAGCAGGCGCCAAAGCGGCGCATGACAGGTTCTGCTCCGGCGGACTCACATCACGTCGAGCCATATCGACATGGTAATTTAAGACACTCTCGACAGCGAGCCAAACGAGAATACTAGGGGTGTCGAGGACACTTTGATACTGGACGCTACGTGCTCGACGCGCCTACGGCGGAAGCGAACTGATGAGCATGTCAGCTGGTTGTTTCCTGAGAGCACTGCAGGTAAAGCACATGCGCAAGATAAGATTCTTGGGCGATTGCCTAGAAGGGTCCGAGATCGTGTTGGAATCGCATTATGACACTGCAGCTAACCTAGACCGTGGCATAGCAATGTGGCAGGCCGCCGAGTAGACATCAAACGGCGTGCGGAGTAGGCATGTTAATACGATTGCCTGGAAGGGTCCGAGATCGCGTTGGAATCGCGTTATGACACTGCAGCTAACCTAGACCCTGGCATAGCAATGTGGCAGGCCCCCGAGCAAACGTGAAGCAGCGTGCGGAGTAGGCATATTGACACGATTGCCTAGAAGGGTCCGAGATCGCGTTGGAATTACATTACAGCACCTAAACGCATCGGAAGGCTATCGATTTCTCCCTATTTCTGGCTAGTAGGGGTTTGGGTCAATTACGATCTCGGCTTACCTATTAAACGTAAAGTACATAGCCCTCCGATGCGTGCAGACGCTGTATGACACTGCAGCTAACCTAGACCATGGCATAGCAATGTAGCAGGCCGCCGAGCAGACGTGAAGCAGCGTGCGGAGTAGGCATGTTAATACGACTGCCTGCAAACGTCTTGGATCAGGATCAACGAATGACACCGCCGTCTCGCCTGCGCGACAGACCAAGTGACCTAGAGGAGCAAGAGCCGTGTTGTAGTAACATGGGTAGCTATATTAGCGAAGGTAGAGATGATTGGCAGATCCATATATCGTCTAAGCAAGATACGAAGGTCATCACCTTGGTGAACTCGTTGCTGAGCGGCGTTCTTCGGCAGAACTAGGATTGTGATCACTCATGCAAAGCGGATCTAACCAATTGGACCGCTCAGATCTTATACAGCGGTTCTTCGGACTTAAGAACCATGGAGGCGGTCAAGGGGATCAAGGTCTTTGCGACCATGACGTGAGAAACATGCAAATACCAGTTAGAGAGTGAAGTTCAAGCTGAGGCCTTTAAGCACGCGTCGATCCGAAGTTGATCTACTATGGCTAAGAATCGTGATAGACGGACACCTGATAGACAAGCATTTGAGTAGCGTGTCAAACAGAGAACCTCCAGCGCCGTTGTAACGTCGCTGGAGATGCTGGTTACGGAGCACCCTCGCACGGCTGCTAATAAGTCATGCTGCTAGTAGCTTCAGTGGCGGACATTGTAGTAACACTTGAGAAATTCAAGCATCTCGAGATCCCGTAGCATTGTTGAATAAGCTATGATAGTACCTTTGGATCTTGACGCTCTAACAGCTCGTTTTTGTGCCAGAGCCAATATTGCCCGCGTTCCACGGCCCATATGAGGTTGGGGAATTCTCGCCCGTATATTTGCGCCCGGCAATTTCCTTACAATTGTTCCAAAAGGGCGTCCCACCCAGTTTCGAATGTACTCCACAGCATTGTTTATTACGGAATTCAGCCTATAATGATCTTAGTTGAGGAATCAAGTACCATAAAAGGGCTAATACTTACATCAAGAGGATAACGATGGATACAGGTAGCATATGTCAGATCGGGATCATAATTCCAGGTTCCACTATAGTAGTGGCAGCAGTTCAGGCAGTCATGCTTCGAACGATCTTCGATAACAGCCGCTCCTACTCCGATACTGGGTTTCTCGGGTTACGTAAGAATGCTAAGTAAAGTAGAGCCTTAGTACCTACCCATGTATTTTACTAGGTAGAATGCTCCTCTTATGCTTCTATAGACCTTAAATCGAATCCTTACACCGCTAGAAGATAATAGTAATATAGCTACCGCCTAAGCTAGTAGGTATAGTTATTTTTTATAGCGTAAGTTACCTCTTAAAGTAGTATTTCGAGATGCTACGAGCTAAGCTAACTACCGAAGCGTAGGAGCGTACGAGTCGATCGAGGAAGCTAGTCGATAAGGAGTTACCGGCGTATAAGGATACTATCGATAGACGCGAGTCGCCGCCGAAGAAGGCCGCGAAGGCCGCGAAGGGCGCGAAGGGCGCGAAGAAGAAGACCGCGGCGGAGGCGCTTCGAGAATTAATAAGCGCGAAGGCTTTCGATACTAATGCTTACCGGCGCTTTACGTAGTAATAGAAGGAAAATAAGGACGCGTCGACGGCTATAGAAAATATTAATATAGGTAGATAAGTTAATAAAGGAGAGTTAACGCGAATTAGTAAGGCTTTACCTAGAAAGTACCTAATAGTAGCGCTACGGCAACGTAAGATTAATAGTATTTAGATAGATTAGGACGACATAGAGACTAAGTCTAGCGATAAGCGTAAGATCTTTAAGTATAAGTAAACCTAGCGCCTCTTTATTAGTAAGACTCTTATCTCTTCGTTTAACGAGGATCGTATAGGCCGGTTAACTCGCTTTAGTAATAATACCTATCGCTAGGCTATCGACGAGGCGTAGAAGAAGGGGATGTTTATTAGTAACCGCTTTATCGTCGTTACTACTAAGATAGTAACGAAGAAGAGCGAGTTTAGAGAAAACTTTAACTTAGGTAGGTAACTACTTATATAACTAGATGCTTAGCTAATAGTTACTACCTTAGCGGACACGTACGAGAAAGGCCTTAGAGCCGCATTTAAGTATAAGAGCGACCCGAAGAATGCTAGTACTATCCGCATAGATATAGAGTTCTTTACTACTACGAAAGACTTACCTCCTATCCCTCTACCGAAGTCTAAGTTAAAGCCTAACGACTAGTAACTTATCGAGAGTAATGCCTTTATTACTAAGAAGCGTATAACTAGAGGTAATCGAATAGCTAAGATTAAAGCCGACAATACATGCCTTACGGTAAGCTATCCTAATATTAATAAATAGTACTATCTTCCGCCTTAATTACCGGATACCTAGAGGCATTATTTGTGGCTTAGTAACTACTCTTTCAAGCTCTAGAGTAAAGCCTATATCGCTAGCGAGGAAGGCGTTACATTAAAGAACCTACCGTAGAGGGCTATCGATTAGATAAAGTTATTTACTAAGAATAAACGAGATAAGCCGAAGAAGGAGCCTACTTTACTATAACCTCTAAATCTATATACTCCTTATCGCGGTAGACCTTCTATACCTCCGGTTAATTACTTAAAGCTTCTCGAGATAGCATTTAGCCTCGCTACTAGCTTTACTAATTAATAGTATAAGCTAGGTTCACGTTCAACCTTACCTTCTAAGCCTTAGTAAGAGTTACCTATTCTAATTAGAGTTACTACTATACTTAGTACGCCGCTACGAAGTCTTCTACGATAGTTCTTTAAGTAAGTAGTAAAGTAACCGGAATAGTTAGAAGAAGAAGATAGTAAGTAGCTTCTAAAGATAGAAGATTACTTCGTAAAGGAACGATATAATTGTAATTAGATATATACGCTATCGATAAAGATGTAGAAGGAGCTAGGCTTCTTTAAAGGTAACTACGGCTCTATACGAGATAGTCTAAAGCGCTTTTAGAAGTAGAAGTTAGCTAAGAGGAGCGGTTAGCTTTCGAGGCGATTACGACTTTTATAACGGAGAAATAGCTACTTTTATTAGGCGAGATTAATTAATAGTTTACTAGCAAATTAATAACTTAATAGCTTAATTTATCCTCCGCTAGATATGCTATAATCGCCGTCGTCGCTATCGAGATCTCCGTATATACGTAGTATATATAAAGCGGGACTATCCGCTTTACGGTTAGTAGCCTCCCTTACGTTCTTATACTACTATATTATAATATTATAATATAAAAATTAATATAGAGCTTTAGATATATATACTTAAGGAGCCTATTAATTCTTATAATATATTATAGACGTAGTATAGTACTATACTAGTAGAGTGTCGAAGCTAAGTAACATGTTATTAAGCTTAGCTCTACTAACGTTATAACCGCTATATTCGAAGAGTTTACGTACGTCTATACTAGTAATATAGTCTAGTACCTATATAAGAAAGTTAGCAAAGTTAGCGTGTTCCTTCTATCGGTCCTTATTCTTCTTTATCTACATTTTTAGTATATTAAAGGTCTATTCGATCGGATTTAGATCTAGTAAGTATAGCGGTAAATACTCGAGTCTATAGCTAGCTAAAGTAACGATGTCTTCTACGTTATCGCTATAGTAGATTAAGTAGTTATCTATTACGAAGATTATCTTACGACCTTTAAGAAGAGGTAAAACCTTATTCTCGAGCTAGTTATCGAATATAACTTAATCTACGGCTCCTTATATACATAGTATATAGGGTAGGTATCTATTAATCGTTAGAGCCGGTAGTACTAATAGCCTCTTCTATCGCTACGTAAACTAGAAGTCGTAGTAATCTACACCTACTAGAGACTATCTATATTTACGGTGTGTAGTCTTCTTATTTAAAGTAGTCTTATCTATAAATACTAACTTCTCGATAGGCTAATCTTTATACTTCTCGCTCTAAACCGCCCTATTCTTCGCATTACGCTCTAAGGCGATCTTACGCGAGGCTTTACGGCTCTATTTTATTACGTTAGTAAGGGTGCGGTAGATAGTCTTTAGCGATACTATTATACCGAAGTTATCGTATAGCTCGTAAGCTATTTCTTCGAGGTATACCTCCGGTCGATTAGTTAAGTAATCTTCGAGCTACTAGCGCTTATAACTTAGTAGAAATATTAACTTTTCTATCGTTTTACTTACCTCTCGTATCTCCGCCGTTATCGCTAATTGCGGACCCGGCTTACCTCGCACTAGGTAGTAATACTCGCTAAATAAGTCATAATTAACACGCTATCGATATAGCGTCGAAACCGCGACTCCGGTCTTCTTAAAGATGTCTTAAATACTAAATCTACCCTCGAAAAGCTACTTCGCCTTTACCTTAGTCGCTAGCGGTATCTTAGTACCGTAACCGTTACGACGCGCTAGCGGCGCCTTACCTTACGACTTCCTACGTATTACTATTACTATAGCGTTAGATAAACAATACCTTAAAGGGCTCTATACTATTAAAAAGGCGACAACACGATATATTAAGAAATAGGCGGTACGCGGCTCTACGAAGTCTTGGCATTCTCACGTAACCCGAGAAACCTAGTACACCTTGGAGGCTTAGTAAGTAATTGGAGCAGATATATCAACTCGCAAGGATCGATACATACATGCTAGAAATGGTGGCAGCGGCGTAGAAGATGAAAGAGGAATGCATCGTAACGGGTCTGAAGTAAATGTCGTAGGTGGAGGTTTCTTCGTTTGAGGACTGCGCTGTTTAATGAGTTCCTCGAACCAAAAGGACAATGCTTTAATACGATAGAAGCAGTCCCCTGGAAGGACGATGTAACGTATCGTACTATAAGGTAGTCCCAAGGTGCGGCAGAGAGAACATACAGCGGCAAGTAGGTAGTATTACAGATATTGCCCTATTACTTCTCGTGTTCTACTCTATATCTAACAGGATTCCCCGCACAGACAGAACTACAGTACCACAACTTCTCGCTAGTTCGAGCTTAGAAAAGGCCTAGACAGGCATTTGAAGCAACTTGAGGGGCTTGTTCGAGCGTACAGTAACAAAGGCACTTGTAGAAGCTTGAAGCAAAATCCAGAGCTCGCTGTGATTGGTGATATTTAAATTGAATCTCGATCATATGACTGCCTCGAGGACGACGACTCGACGAACGATACGACGATGCGAGGATGGGACGATACAACGATGTAATACAAGCAATGCGACATGTATCTTTCCTCAAGCCCTGCGGTAGGCTAGCCTTTGCTATGCTCGATCAGAACAATGCGCAGCCAGGCTCCGGGCTCCGGGCTCAAACGGTACGTTATAGGCGTAGAGCTCGTAAGAATTTGAGAAAACAAGGGACAATGTTCTCGGTAGATAGTAAGAACGCGACAACTCTTGCGTAGTAGGCCATACTCCTCGTATTCTACTAAGTGCCGGAGTAGATACTAGATGTACTAGAGGAAGCAGAACTCTCTGAGCTATATACACAAGTACACACCATGTATATAGCTCCGAACTCCTACTCTAGTCTGAGACTCGGTCCTACATCGTTCTTCAACCCTCACTACGTACGCGTCATATCGAGAACAGAGACCATGCAGCCACTCAACTTCGTTTTCCTACTTTCTTCTCTTCGTGTAGCCTTTAGCATACCAGACACGTCTACACCGTTCACACCTTACCAGAACGACCTACAATGGGATGATGCAATGTCGCTAGGCATCGCTACCGTTACCTTTCAATACCAAGATGGCCAGCCTATTACGCTGGCTGAATGGACGAACCCTGATGATGATATTACGAGGTATGGGCTTGACACCCGTGATGCCATGCGAGCCATGCCCCAAAAGGGGGCATTGGTTCTAAAATGTGGGTGGCAAGAGGGTGTCGGTAAGTCTTACCTTGAGCAATTTACGAGGTCGACCTCTTGCAAGTAGTTTGCTAATACGTAACTCCTAAGCCTGCCTTTCCCTGCTGTCGTTAACAGTTTGCAATTGTCTCGCGACATGGTATAATCGAGATAATGGGAAGAGTATGTCTATCGATACAGGTGATCTTTAAAAATTAGGCATCGCTTACCTACGATGTGTAGTTGAGAAACTCCGCGCGGGCGGTTGCACCTCCCTGGTAGTCCTGACTGTAAGTACTATAGCAGGCTCTTCTGGAAAATCGAATATACGAATATAGGATTAGAGTGCCAATTGCTCGAAGTGTTTTGTTACATCATAATTAGGCGCCAACTGCTTGAAGTGTTTTTGTTGTGAAGTAGCGTTTAGTCTAGCCCTTACGCTAGCAACATTTACCACAGCGTCTGAACACTTGTAGGTAGAAGTCGATCTTGCGGTCTGTCGGGTTCGGGATATCTCATCCGCTGCGGCGTCTGGGATCAATGATGGGGGATTTCGCGCTTTTGTTTCCGATGTGTTTCGACGCTGTAGCGAGCGAGTATCCTCAACGTATCTCCAGCAAGCTATTACGTAGTCTTGATTGAATGAAAAGCTTTGAATTGACGCATCATCTGAGCGCTCGTGCAAAGCTTGCTTGCAAAGCTTGAAGGTCCGTGCGTTGCAGAGGTGAATGACTATCTTCTTTGTCCGAATTGCCTCTCTGCCTTCTTGAGGACCGCTGCTGTCGTTTACTGGTGCCCTTCACGTTGCATCACTTCAGGGTTATCAGCCGTCGGAAAGGTCTCACACTTCAATAATCGCCTCCGAGTTCCTGGGAGGCGTCAAGTGCAGCCACTGTTGCGCATTTGTGCGTGTGCTTGCTCTCGGTATTCTTCGGGCAGGTCGTCTGGAGCAAAGAATTTCGGTTTGTTTGGTTGTTCTTCAAGATACGTCAGCCTCATCATGCCCCTGACATTTGGTTCTGCACCAGATCAAACTGCGAAAGCATGCTTGGCAGTACTTGGGGTCGTTGCCGCTTCACTGCCTACGATTTTTGGCGGCTCTTCAACGTTGAGCACTTCGGCGCTGTTATCACTGGAGCGGCTGGCTGTGCTTTGGAAGGAGTGGCCTTCTCCTTTGCGGTCTCGTATCCTGCTGCTCGTGCTGCTTTTGTCAACCAGGTGCCGAACACGTTGACCATGTTGAATACTTGGGGTTGTAAGGAGGAGAGGAGGTAGAAATTAAGCTCGAAGTTTGCCTCCGCGTCAGTGCCGGTTCGGCACGCGTCTGCCCGCTCTCACGCTCATGTCGTCGTGATGTCGAGTTTGCTAGGCTAAGAAATACGCTCGAACGCTTGTCTATTTGTACGGCGGTCTCCTTCGAAGAAAGATTTGAACCGGTCGCATGTTGATGCGTGACTTGCTCCATAATGAACTGGTCTTCCTCGAAGCCTTTGCGACTGCTTGATTGTTACGAGAAAGACGGAGAATTGGACTTTAAAGATTGTGAACAGTGAGATCCCTTTGCAGGTTATACCGGATATGCTTGGCGAACATAAGTGGGGCGAAAAAGGTGGTTAATTGTGTGCACAGACGGAATTTGTATGAGCGCACAGGCAAAACTGGGGCGACTTGCATGAACGCTTTTGTTCGTCCAGTTTTCAAAGGGATAGAAGAAGTGGCTGTCTTGGCGTGGGCTAGTTCTAATGCAATCCCGGGAGCGGATCTTTGTCGACGCCGTCTTGCCGGCATAGTGCATAATGCAGTCCTTTGACGCGTTGATATGATAAGCAGTTTACCATGTGGATGCCTTCGTTCGTAACGCTTGCCTAACCATTGATATAGATAGCAGAACTCGTACTGTTCTGTGTATTTCCCTTCTTTAGCCTTACCAAACCCCAGCGAAGTTAGAAGCAATGGCATCCAACGACATGGGACCCATTACTGATGAGCAGCAACCCAATCGAGTGCTGACTACAGCTTACTCATGCCAGCACGCCATTATTCGCGATCGCGGCACGACATATTCGCAGCCGCAAGTATCACAGACCTCACCTCGACGACCGTGCAGCACAAGGCTAGCCTCCTCCCATAACGATCGACCCTTCGATTTAGACGAATTTGTAAAAGAGGCGCCTAGTAAGAACGAGACCGTGCTTTATCTCGCATATGGATCGAACCTGTGCAAGGAAACATTCCGAGGGAAGAGAGGCATAGAGCCGTTGAGCCAGATCAATGTCCAGGTGCCTGAGTTGCGTTTGACATTCGATTTGCCAGGCGTACCGTACGTGGAGCCATGTTTTGCGAACAGCGCAAAGCGCGATCCCGAAAAGGATGATGCGGTAGGCGCAGAAAGAAGGTGTCCAAAGGATGAGAAGTCGGCGCTGCTGAAGGATAGTTCTCGGCGGCGAGACAAGTGGCACAAAGGCTTGATCGGCGTTGTGTATGAGGTTACGGCTGCCGACTATGCACATATCATTGCGACCGAGGGTGGTGGATCTTCATACAAAGATATTCTGGTAGACTGCTTCCCGCTTCCCACGCTGAGCCCATGGGATCCAGTGCCGAGCAAGCCCGAGACCAAGCCTTTCAAGGCGCATACACTCTTTGCCCCGGCAGTGCCGCCCGGTGAAGAGCCACCGGAGGACGGTGGCAGATTCCAAAGACCAGATACCGAATACGCGCAGGCCAGTGCCAGATACCTAAAATTGATCACGGATGGCGCTGCGGAGTGTAATCTGCCGTATGAGTACCAGGATTACTTGCAAGCGTTGCAACCATACACGCCCACCACAACCAAGCAGAGACTTGGACAATTCGTATTCCTAACCGTATGGGGCCCGTTGATATTCTTCGTGATCTTTGGTGGGCAAATGTTTACAGGCAAAGACGGTCAGTCTCCGGCGTGGTTGAAGGAATTTACTGCTGCCGTGTTCAAGGCGGTATGGGCAAGCTATGATGGCTTCTTCAGGCCGCTGTTTGGAGATGGAGAAAGAACAATCGACGGCAATGAGGGACTGAAAGCACCGAGCGCCAGGAGACGTGGTAGGACTTTACTACGAAAGAGATGTGTGATGGACGTTGAGCATGCGCCAGAGAAGAGCGACAGATAAATGCAAACACAGCTGTGAGTATCATATCCATTGCCTTCATACATTATTTGATTGAATTTTGATTACCACCTATTCAAGTATTGCCGTTGCCTGCTTAGCACTCACGGCCCGACCTGAACTTACTTTGCAGAATCTTCACCAAAAAAAAATACATCTACATATTCCTCGCGGCATGGCTTGCTATGGCGCCAAAGCTCAGCACCTTTCGAACCCGGCACGTCATCAACATTAGCCAAAGCCATCTCAGCAGTCCGCGTACGATCCCGGAATCACAAAACGCGTGTGCGCCGGCGGGATCACAGCACGCAGCCGCAGCACTACGAGGTGCACAACCTGACCAGACCAAAGAACGGCCTCAAATGTCTCCTGCTGCCAGCGTAGCGACGACGCGCGTTGAAGACTCCTACAAGGACGACGCGCCCGTGGCCAATGGTAGCATTGTGCCAGCAGACCAGCCTCGAAAGCCGGACGACGAGACGCTACTCAGTAGTACTCCAGAGCAGAAGCACAAAAGCAGGACCCTTGTCACGAATGCCAACGAGGAAAGCGCTCTCGCTGGCAGTGCGGAGAGCAGAACATCGCGACACATTCCCGGCGCTACATCTCAGACCAGCGCTCCTTCCACATTAGTCCCCAGCCAAATCAAAGAACACCACGAGATGGCGGGAGCTAAAGCAGCCGACCTACTCCGCGCCAGACAGCCGAATGCTGCCTATACTTCTGCACCAGTGTCGAAAGCAGCAGCACAGGACACGCGACTTGCCCAAACGAAAACGTCACGAGCAGCTGGAGCTCCAGTGAAGGTCAGCAAAACGAATGTGATCGGTAAGTCTGGGGCTGTCAGCCAAAAAGCAGCTGCATCCGCAGCACAAAAGAGCGCCGGAAGCAGCACACATCGAGGGACACCAGCTCAAGCGCCAGCTCCAGCAAAGTCGAAAGGTAGAGCGGATGGTGCTCCGACACCAGCACCCAAGGCTACTGCAAAGACTCGAATGCTGGCAGAGACGCCTGCTGTCTCCAACATCAAGACCAATGCAACAGCAAAGCCAGAAGCTCAGCACGACGGCAAGCCGGCAACTAGACTTCGAGGTGGCAAGAAGCGCGAGACCGTTGGCCCAGACACTATGCAGGCCAAATCTGCCAATGAACCCTTCCACTTCGGATCAGAGAATGTTGCTGGCAGCGACTATGACATACCGATATCATCTCCGAAGGGCAAGGCTCAGCGGAAAGGCAAGAGGCAAGGATTGCTCGAGCCTTCGCAGGTTAAGGCACAGACTTCCATTGTGCACGACTCTATAGCTGCCGGAAAGTTGCCTAAGGTCTCCAGCTCGCAGGTGAGGGCAGCTGAACCGCAAGCAAAGAGCACGAAAAAGCATGTGAAGGGCGGTACACAGAGGCGAAAGGCCAAAGTCAGCTCGGAACTGGAGCTTGCCAAGTACAGCGATGCAGATATTTCCGCCGGTCATGATCCCGCTCCCATCGAAACCCTCTCTAACAACGCTCGAGCCTTGAGCGCAGCTAATTTGGCAGCACCGGAGCGAAAGCATCAACACGACACGCAGCTACCAGACAGACCTGTTGAAATACAAGATGGCGATAATGCTCTTAAAGTTCTTGGATCACGACAGAATCCTCAGATCCTCTCGGAAGGTTCAAGCTCCAGCTCACTACCGACTGATCCCACGAAGAAAATATTGAAATCTGGATCTGCCGTGGAAGCCAAGGACTTGAAAACGCCCACTGCATTTCGTTCGAGTCCACCATTGCGGGACCATACTATTGCCGAAGATCCTACCGGGCTTGAGCAACAGACTGCAAGATCACACAAGACAACAATCATTGCCTTCGACAAATCTGGGCCACGGAATCAGGGGAAATTACCCATGGCTACTCCTGGTTCCAAATCAGCGCGATCATCAATGCCGCCGATCAAGGATCACCGCAGCGCAAATAAGACATCTGGACGTACAAATGTGACCTCGAAGAGACGCAGCAAGCAGCCCTCCCCTACAGGGATGAGTACTCGTGTCCGTAAAGCTCAGGCAAGCAATAGTTCTGAGAACGTGGGTGATGCACTGCAAGTTGTTCTTGGCAGGCGGGTCAATACGGCCAGCCAAAGTGTTGGCGTTTTGGCAACGCGTCATCCTCTGAGTGCTTCGTCGAATCATAGCAACGAGGAAGCACTTGCCGGGAAACAGGAACCAAACCAGGAGGATGAGTTTGTCGATATGAATGATTACGACGACGCTGGTGATCTGAGACCATCTCAACGGCATCCCTCTGTACCGGAACACCAGGAACCTAAGACTCAGCTCAACCGCAGTGCGGCCTCGGCTAAAGATTCGACACATGAAGAAGATATCGATAACCCAATTGCTGTCCATCGAGACGACGACGAAGGTCGGCATTTGCGAGAGGCGAAGGCCGCCAGATCGGTGAAAGATGTCAAGCCAATGGCACTGTCGACGGATCGCCATGCGACCGAGCACACTCACCGTCCAAGTCAAGCAGTTAGCGAGTCTGTTGGCAATGCAATCAAGGAAGTGCCATGTGAAGACCAGAAGCCGAAACCGACGGAGAAAAAGGCAAAGTCGTCACCATCGCATACAAGCGGAAATCATGACAGTGGCGGAGACGCTCAAGTTGGCTCGACTTTGGCAACTTCCGTAAAGTCGCGACCAATAGCTCATGTGTCGAAGCAGAAAGATCAACCAGCTATTCGACACCACCCCGCCCTCGAGAGCTCTTGGAAGAAGATGCCTCCTCCACCGCCACGCACCAAAGGAGCTACCATGACAACGGCTACCCGTAACTCTGCGGCTCCCATTGAGAAGACGGCTGCGAGCTCTCGACCCAAGCGTGGGATTGCTGCAGATTTGCCATCGGAGCCAGCGCCGAAACGTGTCAAGCCATCTGCCACTGTCGAGCAGCCCAGTCAGGGTTTCCGGAATGAAGCCACACCCAGGCATTCGCCGAAGAACCAAGCTCGTACGCGAAGTGATGCCCACGCTGTTGCTCAAGGCAAGCGATTGCCCAAGAGAAGCCTTCGTCAAGCTTCGCAGGGATCACAGACAGTCGACATACACGGCAGTCCAGTGCCTCGAGACATGGAGATTGCAGAGACTAAGACTGTCCTTGAAACATTCTCGCAGCAGGCCAGCACCTCTTCAGATCGCGCTCAGAATTGGCAAAAGGATCGAAACAAGCAGACGCCCTATCGTGATGACAGTGATTCATCTGAGGAAGATCCCTTCGTCGCACCTCCTTCGCACCAGCAGAAGGTCATGTCGAGCAATACTAAACCTGTACCCGCCGAGCCAGAAGCCGAATCGACTGCATTCTCGCGTGTTAAGGTTACTGAAGCTCAATCTAGAATGCTGTATGGAGAGACCGAAGCTGTTGAAGACATTGCGAGTCCGCTTAACTCGGAAGAGCGAGACAATGATAACAGCGAGAGTGAAGAAAGCATACCGAGCTTCGCCAAGCTCGTACGGAATTTCAACGACTACATCCATGATCACATGAAAGTACAATCTAAGAAGTCCAGCAAAAATAAAAGGTCTCCAGGAACGCCTTCTGGATACGCCGTTCGACGTGCAAAGAAGCCAACACCACCCTCCGCAGATTTACGCCCGACAGGTATTCGAAAGAAGAGAGATGCTCAGCCGGGTGTCTTTGCTGGGAGGATCATTCGCTCGCCATACAAAGCATCTGTGTACACCGCACCAGCAGCTGAAGAGGAGGATCCCGACAAGACTTTAGTCAACGCGGAAGACTCCACTCCAGAAACTTATTTACAGAAGTCGCCACACCACGCTGCTGTCAGTCCAGACTCGGAAGCCAATTCAGAGGATCTAGTTGAGTGGACGGGGCTTCTGAAGTCGCACCAGCGCAGTTTCTTCGACGGATTGGTGAAATGTGCCCAGAGCTTGACCAATCACATGGTCAGAGAAGAGAACGCCACAGAACAGATGCTGGAAGAGTATCGTCGTCGCGAGCTGTACCTCATCCAGCAAGAGGAGAAAAGACAGGACAAGCACTACCAGGACTTGCTCGTAATGTGCCAGGAGAAGAGGAAGGCGCGCAATGCTCGACTGCTCAGTATGAGCAAGGATATGCATGGTCTTGCTGAAGACTTCAAGCATGACATGCATGAGTACAAGACGAGGAGAGCGGGCCATCGAAAGTATAATTACGAGCTGGAAGCATATATCGAAGGACTATGAAGAAATCCGTAATGAAACGGCGAGCATTTGCAGAAATGAAAGATATGGGACGCAGAATGAAAAGAGAATATGGCTCAAAACTGTAGACTAGAAATTCGCTTTTTTTGTACGTATACTTATCAGATATTTTACTATAGCTCTCATCAACGCAACATCATTGGCAAATTTTGCAAATCTTTAAGATATCCATTTCTCACATTCTTCTTCTCACTTCTCCCTCGAATCCAGTCTCTACGTGTGCGTCCAAAATTCAGCGTGCGAAGCCAGACATGAATCTCACCATCATCAAGCATTTTGCGCATCTCTCCTTCCTCGAAAATCTTCCTCAGATAATGCTTCCAGTAGCAGTAGCAATCTGCCATAACAAGAGTTGAGGATCGTGAGGAAAATTTGGTACTAAATCATTGAAAACTCGAACAAGGTATATTCGATGGCCGGATCGTGGCCGGAGAAGTATGAGTGGGTTCTGCATGGCTCGAGAACTGGTTCGTCTTCCCGCATTCTTGCTCGAACCCTCGGCGTCATGTTCTCCGCTCTTGGATTTTTCTTCTTCTGCGCGAGGAATCCTGCAATGTGCCGTGCTGATCTTGGAATTCTTCATCGCGAGCAAGGGCAACGGGTGAGTCCGTTTGGATGCGACTCGATAGGTGGGCGATGGGCATGTCGCCTGTCTATTCCTGGCACTTCAGAGCTCGTGGCGTGGAGTTCAGATGTTAGCGCACGAGATCGCGCAATTCGTCTTCCGCGATGTGGTGGTGGAGGGGAATTGGATTGTATGTTGGAATGGGTTCCGGAGCTCATGGTTGGAGATAAGTACGGTTCGGTTTGGTTGGGCGCTGTGCTGTTGCTGGTGTCCTGGGAAGAGGGTCGATGGGGGCAGTTCTATATTCTATACTGATTACTCCCTTTTGAGGTTTTTTTTGTTGTATAGCATAGTATTGTGTTTATGGCGCAGGCGAGCAAATGAAAATTTCTCGAGGGGCTTGTGAAGCGTGATCTGCTGATCTTGGCTCATAGGTGTATGAAATCTTGCGCATAGTGAACGTCGGAAGTGGCAAGTTTGTATCGTAGGAATCCTTTTGGTCGGCTGTGAATGTAGTTGTCTCGATTCGTGGATGAGATCTTGCTTGCTTCTATGAGTGCTTTTGCAAGCGCTTGATAGCGAGATCCTAGCGATCTAGATATCGCATCACCGCTCCGCATGCATGGGTATCTATAGCATCTATTCAGCTGGTATTGTACACTCTCTTGCCATGCTGTTATCATCACAGGTCGCGCAACTCTATCTTGCTATTCTGTACAGTGCTTCGGTAGCTTTGAAATCGTCACAACTCCTCACGGCACCTTCTCAGCCTCTTCCAAAAGCTCTTCTACCTTGAAGTTCGCATCACCTCCAGAGAACTGCTCCATCAACTTCTTCCTCCTCTCTTTGTTCTCTCTTGCAGCATCACTGTGTGCCTCAAAGCCATAGAACTTTTGCAGATTCATAAGCAGAAACTTGCCTTCGTCCACGGTAATGCCCTTGTTCTCCATCACTCTGCCTTCCAATAGCACCAAGCCATTACTGTCTACCATATCAAGATGGTGGGTGATAGTCGTATGCGGCTGCGCGTACTCGCCTCTCAGCTTGAACTCAGCCAAGTGTGTGAAGAGAACAGTAGCAGTGGTAGGTGACGGAAACGTCCATTGCAGGAAATGGATTTCTGCGCCCTGCTCTTCTCGCGGCAGAGGCAAGATGAACTGTGGATGCCTTCTCGCGGTGTCCTGTATCCGTTTAAACGTATCTGCTGCCATCACTGCGCACAATGACTGCGGGTCTTTCACATGTCGCAACCGCCATATTGTCTCGATCTCTTTCTGTGGAAGCTCTGATATTTTCTGTACATCGATGAATGAGTCCAGAGTCTTTACTGGTTTTGCAGTGCTCTTCGCTGCTTTTTTCACGGCTTCTTGGTTTTCCGACTGTGGTTGCGGAGGAGGAGGCGGTTGGTAGGGTATACTGCTTGATACATTCTGTGGCGATGGCGGTGGTTGAGCACTGATTGGCGCGTTGACTCCTGGTACAAGACTCTCTTTCCGTAGTGATTGGATCTTGTCTTTATGTGTGTCGCGCAGCTCATCGATGTCTTTCAGACCCTTTTCTCGTGCTTTCTGCTCCAGCTTCTGGCGGTATCTGTCCTGGATTTTATCTTCTAGCCGGGAGTGAACCGCGAAGAATCGCACATCGTGGACCTGAGCCCATCGTCTTTGACACAGCTGAGTGTGTATTCGAGGCGCGCTCCGCCTTATCAAGAGACTTGACGCATTCATGGTTGCTATTGCTATGTTCAAGACGTGTAGGGCGGCAGTGACATTGTAGTGTGGTTCGTTATTGCCGAGATATGTCCAAGTTCGGACCCAAAGTTTTGCGGATTTTGTGTAGGTCTGGTTCTATCTCGAGACCAAACGGAGATAGGATTTGTTTAGGTGTGGCTCGGTATAGATCGGTAGGTAGCTTAAACTAGTTAGCGTGCGGAAGGTCTAAATTCTATCTCCCGTCTAGGTCGTTTCTATTATGTAGATTTTAGCCTCTTTATATAGAAAGGCGGAGAAATACGGCTCAATTCGCCTAACGGCCGAGAAGATATCCGCCTAATAATCGATCTATATATAGAGGCCTCTTCAACTATTTTGAGAAAATCGAAGATACCGCTTCTACGGCTCTAATATTTAAGAATATAACTAGTTGCCGGCACACACTCGCAGACGAACGTAGTAAGGCGGAGCGAGTGTATAACGGTTTCTAAACGCCCGCTAACAGTGCTAAGCTCGCCTCTAATTAGTAGAAATTAAAAACTACGATTACGTATCTTAAAGCCTAAGGCCGTAGGTCTTAGGCTAAACAAAACCTCCTAACTTTTTTACGAAGCGTACGACCTCTAGGTACCTCCCGGAGCGAAGCGAAGGTTAGGTACCTAGGGGGAGCACGCTCGTAGGTTATACTCTACATTAATAGACGACGTAATATTGCGAAGGTAAGCGGTCTTATAGGGTCGCTAAAGCCCGAATAGAGCGTAAGCGATATATAAGGGCTACGACCCGAGACCGTAAAGCCGTAGAATATAGAGATTAGGTAGTAAGTAAAGGCGTTATTAAGGGCGTTTAAAAACCGTCGCCGGCTTATTGGGGCAGTCCGAACCTCGGCGGCGCCACAGCACATATTTTTTACTATTTAGTATATAGACTATAATTTCGAAGCGATGTACTATAGCCGAAAGTCGTATTTCGACCTACGCTACAATTAAAGGCAGGGTAATCCCTACCAACGGGATCTAGCCGTAAGAGGCTAAAGCGTTACCTAAAAGAGGACCTAGAACCCTAGAAGAGTAGTAGGCTAGCTTATAGTAGCTAGCTGCCGTGTACGGGGATCACCCTGCCTAGACATCTCGCTTAACTGTAGTGTATATATCGAGTTCTTCGTCTTTAGCAATCGGCATTCCTTATTTTTTTTAGCATTATGATACCCTCACTGAATTCTAATAGAAATAGATCAGACTAGCAATAAAGGGTACTAGGGTAGCTATAGTAGCTAATAATGTCACGTGTATACCTTACTAAGCTACTAACCACTACTACAACACCCTTTCGTTACTAGTCTGAGTAGGAGATAGGTTCTATCTCTACAACACACATCACCTCTACCTTCAGCACTCTAATTGAAGTCCTTCATCACAACGCTGCGCGTCTTTTAATGTATCGTCAGGATCATATGTCTGACATAGACGCTATAAAGATGGATAAGAATATGCCGGAGCTGAGCTACGCCTCTGGCCATTGCAGACGTACATCTGTACGAAACATAGGTAGTATAGCACAATTCGACGACGAACAATTACCAGCTCACGCTCCCCGCGCTCGACATCGAGAGTCATGTCTCTCTCACCAATCGTGCCCTGCGAGGATGGACATCTGCTTGCGGTGATTACACCAATATCATCGCTACCCCTTTGCTAGCGCATCTCCGTCACCTCGAAGGATGTGCGAGCCTTACAGCACATGCTTACTAGCTGGGCCGGTACCATACGCGAGCTTAATGCCATTACTCTCGGGTTCTTTTTTTTTTTGTGGAAAAGATAGAAGCCGCGAGAGGAGTTGGAAGAAGCTTCAGCTCGACAATCCGAATCTACCCGCGGCGCCGGCGGATCTTTTACTGCAGGCCAGAGAATCAAAGCCTCCTACGAGTATAGTTTTTGCGAAAGAGTTCGTAGTCTGCGAACCCTTGAACACTCCGACAAAGCCCCAGGATCGGATTTCATTCTCGCCTGAGACCTTAACAAGGGCAATGGGTGAGCATTACTCTGACGAGAATTTGCTTTCAAGTTCAGACATCCAGAGCAAGGGGACTCGCAAGCGTGGGAATAGGCGGCGCGGAGCACTTTATTCGCAATCATACGATCAGAGAGAAGTGCCTCCACCTCCATACTACGTAGACTCCTCTCAACGGCAGTCCAAGTTGAGAAATGGTACTTGTACATTCAGCAATGGATTTACAGCTTGCAAAGAAGTGCACACAAATTCGACCGAATACTCAGCGGGCGAGGAGGATGCAGAGAGTCGCTCGATCTGTTCATCAAGCTCAGCTTTTCATTTGGAAAGGTATTGGCTGCCTCTCCCGAATTTCCCAGGCCTCAAGAAAGAACTTGGCATGCTCTCGATACACATGCCGTATACTTGTCTTGGAGCGACACTGAGCGCGAGGAGCGCACTCGCACAACCAGACCTGCGGTGGTGTAGCTCCGCGGCAGGTTTCTCGGGCACGATCCCTTACAGGCGCTTTCATCGACAGGCAAGCACCATTTACTCTAACAGGATCAAGTCTGGTATAGAGCCTTATAAAGCTGACACACCATCGTCGCTCATTGTTAATGTGAGTAAGGATGAAAAGCCAAAGGGCGCACCAGATACCATGCTTCTCCCATGTATGCTCAAAGGGGGCAAGGATGATCTGCCACTGTCAACGCCACGGATTCATGTATCGAAAAACTTGCAATGCTCTTAATGCAACGTTGATGGGACACTCCGCGACCAAGAGGACATCATGAAAAGGCGCATTACAGTCCCAGAAATTAGGCCTGTGCTGTACAGTAGCTCAGTGGCGTTTGATCCATCCAGAATCGGCCAGTCGGAGCAGGCAGCTGGAACTACGCCAGTGGGATAGCATAACACCGACGGTCTTATCTATGCCAACTCCTGTCCCACTCGTTGCAAATTTTCTTTGGCAGCCCTTCGCACATCGCGACAAGGTGGTCTTCGGAAATAGATGTTCTCAACATCCCTTCTGCTACCACACGCAGCGACGGCCTGCCGTGTTCATGGTTCTCTACTGACAGAGACTGCCTATGACATTCTCATACAGCTTTGCCGCCTCTTTTGTAGACAAGGAGAGACACTCGAAAGAGCTGAGTTGACGCCCAAGGTATCACAAACCTCCACAAGGAGTTTAGTCGACTTGGAGAGCATCTGACCGCCCCGCATCTGGTACTACAAGACTTCAGCCTCACATTTCTTGCCTATGAAAATACTCGCCAGCAGCACCAAATCCCAAAAGTCCCCTGTCCGGAAACTTGTGAGAGGAACACGAAATCTTGCCCGTGTTTGTGCTCACGAACGATGAGTGAGCCAAGATCAAGCTCCGGCCAAGGCGGTCCATCATCATGGCAAGGCAATGTCGTTAGCGGCAATGCAAGAGTGCAGAATGGTCACCATTATGGCGAAACTTACAACATCACGTATCCAGGCGCGGCACCTACGAGCTTGCGTGATCAGATTCTGGACAGCCTGTGGTTCGACATGATGGAAGCTCGGCAAGACAATATTAAAGGTGCAACTCCTAAGACTCTTGACTGGATCTATGAGCATGAGCGCGCAAGTTCTGAAGAGGACCCGGATGTTGATGACCCGGATGTTGATGACCCGGATGATCAGAACCTAGACAATGACAATTGGGATGAGCAGCACCAGTATCGTCAAGGTCACTGGGACAGTTTGGCTACATGGCTAGAAGAAGACCACTCAATCTATTGGGTGTGCGGCAAGGCTGGCTCTGGTAAATCAACGCTGATGGCACATATCATGGACGACTACCGCACAGTTGAGTGCCTCTCTCGGTGGGCGCGAGACAAACCACTCCACATCCTCAAATTCTTCTTCTGGCGCCCAGGGACTGAGCTGCAGAAGAGCATCAACGGTCTGCTTCGCACAATACTGTATCAGATATGCACGGACGTGGATGAGATAGTGCAAAACGTTGCTAAGGCCGTGCGATGGCAGCCTGGCCGCCATGCATCCTGGACAGACAAGCGCTTGAATCTTGCAATCAAGGCCGCCTTGACCTCTTCCAATGATGTCTTCTGCCTCTTTCTGGATGGACTTGACGAATTCGTTGGTGATTTGGGGAACCTCATGGAATTTATCCATCAATTCGAGGCAACCGAAAACGTCAAAATTTGCGTCTCAAGTCGACCAGAGGCAGAGCTAACGGCAAATTTCTCTGCCTGCAAGCAATTGCGCCTCGAACGTCTCAATCGTGCAGACATTGAGAAATTCGTCAAAAGTCAACTTCACCGGCTGCAACATACGCCTGTCTTCAAGACGCCAGAGTTCAATGAAACATATTCGGATTTCGTTTACTACATCGTACATCGCGCTGACGGTGTCTTCCTCTGGGCTGTCCTCGTTCTTCCGATGCTCGTAAGAGGAATTAGCTCAGGAGACGACTGGGACATGCTGAATACTCGCCTGGCCATGACTCCCACGGCAATCAACGACCTTTACGCAAACATGCTGGCCAACCTTGATCCTCTACATCGGGAATCGTTCCATTTCTACTTAGAATTGATGGATGTGTTTTGGGACGAACATAACTACTATGTCAGCATAGCGCTGGTTACTGCTTCACAGTTGGGCGACGGTCTGCTCAATATGCCATATGAGAACTTCCTAAATGCCTGTGACCTGGAAAGGCTGCGCATCATTAGCCGCAGCGCGGGCTTACTGCAGATTTCCGAAGCTCGTCTAGATCCTTCAGCGGGGTGCGTTGCTATACCTCAGTTGATCGCTCATGATGGCTATCCTTCAGCACACATTCATTCGGCGAGAGATGCTGCAAAGCTCCGGAAACCTATAGCTCTGAGTCAGAACACCGAAGCGCGTTTTCGTGCTACCCGAGACGTTGTTGATTGGGTACATCGCTCTGCCCATGACTTTGTATTTCCGCCAGACGGGTCTGCATCGCCTGTATGTATTTCTCGTTCCGGTCGTGCGGATGTCTGGAAGAAGTGTCTACTTGGAAGTGTGAACTCGCTCGCAGTCTTGCCTTCCTTCACTTGGAACCGGTACACGAGCTCACAGCTGCGACTCTATGTTACGATCCGAGCGACAGAGCGTGGAATCAACACTGGGATTGAGACTGCGATAGCTTTGGAAATTGCCGAAGAGATACGGCTAGTAGTGTGCAATATGCACAATGAAGATTTCGGCGAAAATTATCGACAACCATATGCTCGCGGCGAGCTAGGCTCATCTCTTCTTGCCTTTTCATTCTGGGTCGAATTTTTGGGTTCGGACGCTTGGTTCCTTCTTCAAGCATTGATGCCAGTACTGCTATCCGAGCAAGCAGGTAACGCAATTCTCATGCCTTTGTGGTGCGGCCTTGATGACTTGAAGCGTCACTTGGGCTCTCGGGCTGAACATATCTCGATGCCTATCCTGGAGAAAATCGAGCAAAACATCTGGTTTTCAGGCGAAGCAAGTGCTCGACTCGTGCTCTTCTTGAAATACGACGAATATTTGGATGCACAAAGGCCTGCTGTTTGGCGACCGAGTCATTTTTCGTGTATAGTGCCAGATTTCCTGGGACCGAGACAGCCAGCGGCCATGCATCCTTTCTTGCAGAGGTATCTTTCCGCTCGTCCTAGGGAATTCTCGGATATGGTGGCGGTGGCGGACACCCTTGATCGAATCGCCGAGTCAATCTGTCTCTTCTCCGATATCGAGTTACTGTCGCGGAGCACAGATGATGGCATGCGAATCAAGCAATATCGCGTGCTTCTACAGTGTTCACCTAGACTTCGCAGATGGTTTCAAGACTTATCGATGAGCTTAGGGATGCTGCCTGAATACTACAATGAATTTCGGATCATTTGTAGACCGGCCGGCTTTCCACTCTCTAACAATGGAATTGAAAGACTTTGTGGAATGGAAGTACCGTACCAAGAAATCACAGAATACGTCTACTTAGCACCAAGCTTACGCACGTGTTCCTGTCTTTTTCTGGACATCAAACAGGAACTGGGCAAAGCTGGTAATTATTTGTCCTTCACATTGAGCAATGATGCTATGCTCCACCAGTGGACTCAATGGCTGGTAGAAGACATCTGGCAAAATGATCAAGGTCTAGACGCCACGCAGCAGCTTTACGCGCTCGCCTGTGTGAAGTTCTCCATACCTAGGTGGCTAGGATGCAGGATGTCAGTCGACTGGGATTTAATTCGCCCTTTGATCAACACGTAGCTCTCGGCCTGGAATATGCCCCAGCGGACAGCTTCTGGAGTGAGGAAATTGTTCTCTTTGATCAGACCGTCCAGCCTAGCCAAAGAGCTGGGCAATACTGCGAGAACGGCAGCATTGATGACACATGCAACAGGCCGGTCTGCCTTTATGTATTTGATTACGCATCATTCGAGTCTCTGGCCATCAGCAACTTTCTTAGGCAAGCTTTACATAACTTCAGGGTTCTTTCAGCACATAACCCATCACACGATGCAACCCCAATACCTCCGAGTCCAAACGATCAAGTTCCAAACAAATCAATCCATCAACATTCCCATCACCCAACATCTTCTTAACCTGCGCACTCTTCACACGCCAGAACTCCTGCTCTTTAGACCCCAAGACTTTCCACTTATCCTGAGCCCGAGTCGCCACAGTCTCGTCGATTTTGAGAGGTCTGAAGTCCTTCCAGATATGCGGGTAAGCATAGTAGTAGAACAGCACTTTGCCGGTAGCATCGAAGAGATCTGCGAGCTGTCGGAGTCGGGCTGTTTGCTGCTTGCCGTCTAATAAGCGGCGGATCTCGGTGTAGTCTGCGTGAGCGAATTGGCCGTACATGATTTTTGAGTCGTATTGGAAAGGTTCGGGGAGGACGTTTAATAATGGGTGCTCGTCCTTGGCAGGAGACTGCGCGAACTCTGGAAGGTCGTGATGGAAAGATGGCTTGCAGATGTCGCCGGGTACACTGTGAAGCTTCTCCTCGAGCCGAAGCGACTCCATCTTTTGATCATCTGCGGTGTCAGCTGTTGTTGCCTCTCTCGTCCCGTCAGCGAACTCTTGGGGCACATCCTCGCCCAGATACCACCCGACAGCAATCTCAGCATATTTCCTGTTCTCCCACCAATCTTCCTCAAACCCAGCATTTCGCAATAAATCCTCAGGACTTATCATCTTCTTCTTCAGCGCCAACTTCATCTCCACAGCCTTCTGGTTCCAGAAGAAGCGCTGTCCGTGTAACTCATCTATCGTCTGCAATTCAGCCCAGAGTCGAGCAGCATTGTAATAGAATTTCTTCTTTGTGGTTCCAGAAGCCAGCTTTTCTTTTCTTCGAAAGTCGAGAATGGGCTCGACGTAATGGACGAAGATATTCCGGGCGTTGGCTGCGAATTTCATGGCTTCCTGATGGAGGGCGCGGTGACGGGATGCTGGTGGGAAAGATTTGTAGGCCGCGATGTCTTTTACTGGTCGCGGTCGATAGCTGCTGCTTTGTGGTGTCAAGCACTCTGGTGATGTTGTCTTCGAGGACTCAGTCACTGCTATTGCGATCTGGTCTGCCGCTCCAGTGCTGAACTCTTTTCCCAGCCCTCGACGTCTGCATTCCTGGACGTTGCTGCTGCACTCCGGACTGCTTGATGATGGCGCAAGTACATCTGCAACGATCTCGCGCGGTCGATCGCGATGGTTCTCCGCACTGTGGTTGCTCGTGAAGGAGCCTGCGTTGCTACCAAGTGGCGCGACGTTTGACGTGCCACAGAGCAGGTCTAGTTGAGACTCAGTGTTGCGATGATTTGCGTTAGATTGAAAGTCTCCATTGGCTGCCATTGCGGTGCTTCTTGACATGGGATGATGGTATTGTATTGTTTGATACTCGATGCGAAATTCTTGTCTCCAAGAGTCACCGGTCAACACCCGCAGCTTTAGCGCAACGCTCAACTTTCACATGCCGCCAAGCATCCGCAGAAGGCAGGCACGGCCTCCAATACCCTTATACATCTAGTCCAATCTCTCAAGCCAAAACAACAACCTCCTAACATTCGGCTCCCACCACACAGGCAACTCTTTCGGATCCTTGGGCGCACCATCAGGCACGGGAAAGATGCCTTCCAGATCCATCGTCCCATGTGCTTTCCACTTCATACCCGTCGCTTCACCAACTTCATCCCACAATCTCTGTAAACTCTCCACATTATGTCTCCAACCAGTCGTGCCCTTGACCATTGCAGGGTACTCTGCGGGCTTGAGACTTCCAGTCATTCTTCCTACAATCATAGCTCCAGGTTTTGAGAAGCCAGCCATCATCGTGCAGACTTTCCGTTGCTCGTGCCATGGCCAGAGATGTGAGAATGCTGAGTCGTTGATGATGTCGATGCTGTTTTTAAGAGTATCGAAGGATGTTCCAGGGTTTAGTGCATCACCGATCATGAACTTGGCTTTGTTGGTCTTGGAGTCGTCGAAGAGGTCGTAGCCGATATCGACGAGCTCCTTTTCGATCTCGATGCCATAAAGGTGATCTGAGGGCACGCCGTCTGCTATCATCTGTCGCCTGTGATCTTGTTAGCGAATGTCCTTCATACGAGATGGGTTCCTTACATGTCCTGTGCAAAGCAGCATCCCACATCCAAGAATGTCTGACCTGACTTCAGTCGACTGAGAATGGTTTGATACTTCGGATGCTTCAGGAAGGTGAGAGCCAAAAATTTCCATTGCCCTATGCATGGGTACGGGCAGACTTCGAATGCTCTTTTTCTCTGCGACTCCATCATTAGTCCTTGTATCATGCTCAGTGATGCAATATTCCCTTACTACTGCGTTGACATGAGCCACTGTACGGTCGGCAGGTATCTTGGAGTATGTTTCCAGTAAATGTTGAAAGTCTGCTGGCAGCTTTTCGATGTCGGGTTTGTATGACCGCATGGCACCATCGTACTTGTCGTCGGCAGTCATGATGGCGGTATAGTTTGTCAATGAGTCAAATGCAGCGTAAACAGAGAGAGTATTGTGTAGCAGACTTTGATATATTTACCATCGCAGCCGGTCTCGGGTGTCTCGGATTTAGCTTGCGTCAGTAGACTTTCGCCTAGAGCAGGTCAGTGAAGATCTCCAGCCCTAGCCACATCAGCAGGTGGGTCAGCTTTGATCCGGTTCTTAATAATCCCTCTTCTGACCAGATATTTGGAAGGCTGAATGGAGAATGTCCATAAAATTGATCATCGTGCATTCGTAACTAATGGCAAATCCCACACTCATCAGGATTACGATGCTCAAACTGAAATTGACCAAGATAGGCCATTTGTGGTCTTGTAACATGCGATGAACGGACTGTGCTCGCCACCTGAGATCGACTTGGCGAGAGAGAAGGCTTCGCAGCGTTCACACTGTCGCTGTAGGCACTAGGGGTGTATTCGCCGGTCATTCGTCCAACCTCAACGTCAGCCTCCTTTCCGTTGTTCGAATAAGATGCACTTCGTAATGCGACAAAGCTGTGGAACATTTCTTCGGTCGAGTCTAGTTGAAGCTTCTTTTCCATTTTGCGATGGGCTTTGCATCCAAGCGCATATCGCCGTGGTGAGAGTTTTGGCTGATAACAATCGTGAACAGACCGAGCGGAGAAACGCATTCCCGAGATCTGCAGGCTTTAGTTCTTCTGCCCGTGCCGATGTTCAGCTGGTACAGTTATTTTTGGTGCATGAAGATGACGGTGGTGTCGTGCGAGGTCAAGGCAAGACTTGCCAAGCATTTCACTTCGGCTGGACCCGGAAGCTTAAGTAGCTTGCCATATTGCTACCTCATTGCTGTTCCCATCGCTCATAGGGAAGTGCGAGTTGCATTTGATGCCCATACTAGGTAACTTAGTAATAGCTCTTGAGCTTCAGTACTACCTATCGCAGTCTTCAGCGGAGTCCACATCGCATGTCCTCCAGACGATCAACGCCTCTAAGCTTTCGAAAAGGTTGCTTATGGGCATAGCTATTGATTATTAATTACTATGATCACATAATCACTTATAATCACTATGATTATAAATGTAATTCTTTAATATATAATTTCGTGATTATAATTATAAGTACTATCTAACGCTAAGATAAGCGGTATATATCTACGATGTTACTATTTCCTACCTTCTTTATCCCTCTACTAATTGCGATATGAAGTATCATGATCGAGCGAATATCTCGAAAGCAGCAGGTGTCTCTCAAGGTTGCGTTCCTGTCCGGGCACAACGGCTAGTGATAAGACACTAAATGGAGAGGCCGCGCCGTCGTGCGACGTAGCTCAATTGTTGGTGTACTGTAACGTTCTTGAGTTACTTCCGTGGAGAAGACAATCGCGCGGGTCGCCTGCCGACCTCGATCGAGACATGGTCAGATGGCTGCATCATAGGCGTGAGAGGAGGCGCGAAGCGCATTGCTGCAGATCTAGGCAATAGTCCCGAGTGGATGTGTACGGCGGCCTTGAGATGCTTAGGTCTAAGGCTCTATAGGGTCATTCCTCAAACTCATATTCACTGTAGGGGTGCCATGTTGTTGCTAACGACTAACGTTACTAATATTGCTAACGCAATTAATAATGTTGGTATTACCTAGTGCGTGGTTAATAACCTAGGGCTGAAGTGCGCTAACCCGAAGGGGAAGGTTGCGTATATCAGACTGCTGGTAGTTGGCACTATGCTGGCATGTGAAGACTATAGATAGGTATGCTATATAGACTAATTCTTGCTTGCTATATATTGAGATTAGTAAGCCGGTGGTTAGTGCGCAAACTCGGTCTCAAGTTGAGGTTGTCTAGGTGGTTTGAAGGAGGCATCTTGAAAAGTCAAAATTTCAGGATTCGTGGAATTGCTAGAAATGCGAAAAACAGAGGATCTAGCAGGCTAAATTAGTGGTAAAAACGTAGACAATCCTCTCTCGATGCCTTCTATCGAATTCTCGAGTTTTAGGCTAATTAGACAACTTTGGTACGAACACCTATCTCTATAACCCTATGGTTATAACCCTAAACCTCTAGCTGTTACAAGCTAAGGTCTGTCTTAGAGCCTGAGGCAAGGATACTAACATTAACGCGTTACTAACTGTTAGTATGTCACTAACGTTGCTATTCACTGGAAAAGTGTTACTAATGGCACCCCTAATTCACTGAGCCGCAAGAAGCCCTGTAAGCAAGAAATCGAGCACATGAAGCTGGTTTTTCGCGCCTTAGCCATGCGATTGAAGACCAATCGTCGAAGAACTTCCATCGCGGATTCATTGTGGCTTGCGTCGGGATCGCCTTCCCAGTAAGATGTCGAAGAGCGAGCCTCACGGACGCTATGCCGCCTTCCTTCTGGCGTTTGCCTTGATTGCCTTGCGGAGGCTTGCAGATGGCTTGAATAGTCGGAATTTCATTCAACGCACGAGTGTGTCGACCAAGTAGTCTTGCTGCCAGCCTCGCGACGATGTGTGAAAGGATGAGGAGACAAAACAGATGACTCAGCAGCGCTAACCACATTACTTCTAGTACAAAAGCAGTATACCACACTAAAACGTTAAAGATCGTAGAGATTAAGTAGTTTATTAGTTACTACTTAACCTACTTCTCCTTAGACGACAACTTCTTATAGCAAAATCTAATTTCTATCTTCCTATCCTCTAGTTACTATAGATCTCAAACAATAAATATAAATTTAGTCCTTAGCGGGTATACTAAGTATTCTAAATATAGGTGCACACTACATTTACTAGGTAAATATTTAACATCTAGTCTAAGTTCCCAGCAATATTAACACCTAGCGATAGTAAGACTTAAACGCTACCTAGTAGATACTATTATTTAGTAGATTACGTATACGTATTAAGAGTAAGTCCTCTATATAAATATTTTCATCTAAGACTAGTAGTACCTATCCTTTACTTACCTCCTAGGCCCTATTATACTTAGTAATATATAGTAAATAATACGCGCGATACGTCTAGAGCGTATTACGCCACAACTGCAACTAGTCTAATTTACTACCCTACGTACTAGGACTACACATTATTATTAAGTGAAGGCCCCGAAGAAATCGGCTGTAGTAACACGAGGAGCTTGCGACGAGTGTTGCGGAAGTCGATTTCGAGGGGACTAAGCGTAGTTACAATCGGGCTTAGACTTAACATAACGTTGCGTAGATATATATAGTATATGGGGGCTTTAGAATTTAGAGCGGACCTAATATAAATCCTACGCAAGCTCTAGTTGGTCGAAACAAGGCGAAAACATGTGACTTTGAAAAAACACGTGACTTCTGCCTAAGGCTACGACAATGCGACAACACGACAATGCGTGCGACAACACGACAATTCGTGCGATAATGCGATAATGCGATAATGCGACAATGCGACAATGCGACAACTACGACAATGCGACAACCGTAAGACGATAGCGATAAGGCGAAGGCGGCAACCCGATAGCGACAATAACTGCGCTTAGTCCGGGGCCTTCACTTACGTCCTTAAGGTCGCTTCGCCGACCTTTCAGCTCACCATTTTAGCGTATTACTAAAGAGAATAGGCCGGGGCCTTAGAACAGTACCTTATTCTATAGATCCCTAAAACTAAAGCTAGTACTAGCTCCAAAACTCCCTTAATATACCAATATCCTCTACAGCATCTATACGCATCGGAAGGCTATTAATTTCTCCCGATTTCTAGCTAGTAGGGGGTTAGGCCAATTACAATCTCGGCTTAACGATTAAGCGTAAAAGAGAATAGCCCTTAGATGCATGCAGACGCTGTAGTATAGCTAGATCTAACTAAAAACTAAACACGACTAAACACCAGCTTGAAACTTCTCATCATTTATAACCTATACTAACTCCTCCCTCTACATCTTCACATAACTAGCTTAAGCTAAGTTCTCTACCTCCCTCTCCCTCTCTCGCCCCCTACCCCAAACTCCCCTAGATTCCACCCATCTCCCCTAACAGCATAAACCAAGAATCCCCAAGTCCGACATCTAAAGCATTAATAATCACTCCATAGCACGCCTACTAGTATCTATTATTCCCACAATCCCCTTTCCCTTTCCTACGCTCTCCTAGTAAAAGCCTAAACCCATTTATCTACTCTAAACCCCCGTCCGAGTCGTCGTCGATTCTTAAACTTCCCTCTACTCTACTCGACTCGACTCTCTCTACATTCAAGTTCCGAATCCTAACCTAAAGAAATCCTCCTTATCCTTATCCTTATGCTCGAGCGCTGCTAGTATTCGATACCGTGCATTTCGACTCCGAGTCCGAGTCTCGAGTCTCGAGCTATTCTAGTAGAAGCAGCAATGTAACATAGTAGAAATTCTCTAGTCGCAACGTCCGAACCCGTAATAGAAACACGAAGATTTTAAGTAGCTAAGTTAGCCAAACAGTAGAATTTTCCATGATGAGAACTAGCCTACAGCCTAATGATTAGGTCTCGAAAAGCTGCGAACACAGCAAAAGTAAGAAGGGACGGGAGGTTCACACTCGTTCCATTCCATTCCATTCAATTCCATTCAACTCATACCTTCTCGTACTCTTGCTCATCTACATGCTTCTTCTTCTTCTTCTCGAAGAAAAACGCTTCACTCCGCTCGCTAGCCAAATCAATCAATCAATGAATCAATCACCGCTATGCTCTGTCGCTGTTCATCTCACATCATGCTTCAATCCAAAATCCTCTTTCGATCCATCTCCTGTCTTTGCCCCTACTTTATCCAACCGATACCATCTCCAACCACTTTCCAAAATACATGAGCAACCCTAACGCCCATAGTCCAAGCTGGGTATAATGACAGGTCCATATTTCATAGGTTGTCCAAAAGCGCCCTCGTTCTGCACCATAAAGTCCGCGGCTAAGCTTAAACGGCCGGCTCCCTGCGGTTGCTGACCTGGCGTTTGGGGGTGGAAGGCTCCTTGAACCAGTTCTGGGTCGTATGCTACGCAGGCCAAGTAGTTTCTTCTACCCATCAGGCGTCTGTGCTCGCGAGGTCGACCGTCGACATCCGCTGCGAATATCTCCATCATGTCTTCCTTGGTATCGGATGGGACGCCGACTTGTGAGCGATGGCCGTTCGCTGGAATGTACAACTGCTTATTGTTATGAAGCATGCGAAGAATGTAAGACGGCGTTGGAGCGTTGACAATCGAAGACGTGATGAGCTGATACATCGTTTTGTGGTCTGAAGGATGCTGCGGATCGTGAACAAGACCTGCTCCGCAAGAGTTGACAGAGCCGGAGAGGAACGTCATGCGCAAGGACTTGTTGTGCGAAATGCCTTGCAGTGTGCGGATGATGTACGTTCGCTCGAGATCCTGAAAGTCAAATTAGCACATCGCTCATCAATGTCGAAAACACTTCACGCTCACCTTCGACTCGTGAGTCCACAAATCTCTCAACTCATCAAGCATATCGATATCACCAAACGGACTCAGCACGCCCTGCATCAGACCAGTTTTGCCGACTGCCTTCTTTGCAGCATCGAATCCGTGGTTAACGACACCCTTTGCTCCAACAATGCCAGCAACTCCGCTCGTAACCTTGCCAAGCATGTTGAAGCCACCTGTTGCAATTTTCTTGCCAGTCGCCACGGTGCTGGCGACCTGCTCAATACCTTCCAGTCTTGGATATATGATTGGCACAGGCATTAGCCAGATGCAATGCTGGACGCTGGGTGGCAATGTAGCCACCTTTGGGAAGATGCCTTGATACGTTGGACCAGCCATGACTTGCTTCTCATTACGTTCGCTTCGTGTGTCTGGTCCAACGATGACCACGCTAGGGCCGAGATACTTTAGGAAGTGCCATCCTTTGCCGGTGATAGTGAAGAGGTCGATGTCATTGGATACGTTTCGCAAGATCTCGTGTGTCGTATGGTGCTGGAAGAGCAAATACATTTCAATGCCTATTCGACCCAGGTTCTTGAAGACGTGGCTCTCCTGCATGTACTCTGGGTATGATCCATATCCATCGAATATATCATGGTCGTCTAGACAGCAGACTTGTGGTATTTGTGCAAAGGCCTCCTTGACGGCGGGCTGATCAAAATGCGATGTGTAGTAATGGAAGTAGGCATGTGTTACGTCTTCCTCCATCTTTGCGGTCCACGGAGCAGTCTTGCGATTCTCTTTGCCAGATATTTGTGTCCATTGCCGTAGCGCAGGGATGTCTTTCCAAAGGCGATCAGCATAGATCTGCCCGCCAAGACCAATTTGCGTGTGAAAGCCGCCGCACTCCTGATGCTTGACGAGCACGTCTTTCCACATGAGAGGTGCACCGCCAAGCTTTGACCTATCGTTAGCCGAGACGTTGATGGCGAAGTCGTTACCAGAATGCGCCACGAATCGCCAACTGGTCTCACTCCTGCCAGCTACTAGGAACTCGTATCTTGTGCAGCCCAGATGGGAGGTGATGGCATATGTCCATTTCGACGCGCCAGTCTCCTCCATTCTCAGGTCAATGTCGTAGCGATAAAATATCCATCGCTGATGCGAATGAATCGGATGAGCTTTGAGCTGTCTCGGATTTGGGCTGAGATCCTGTGATTGATGCAGATGAATCGTTGGGGGTTGATTGCTTGCATCCGTAATGAGCATAATACTGCCAAGCCACAGTCCGCGCTCGAGATCCATGTTCGTATATCGCAGGTATGGTCCGAAGTATACGGCATTCGAAGGAGCGATTTTGTACATATCCACTCCAGCACTCGGAGGCGGACCCGTGAATCCAGACGCAGCCGGGCTTGCCAAGGAGTTCATTGAAAACACACTATTGCGATCATAGTTGGCCATCTGCTGCACTGGAAAGCCTGGCGAGGCAAGTGGCTGCTTGAACACTGAGCCGACTGGACTTGCTATGCCTGCTCCCGGACTCATTGGCTCTTGTAGGTTGAGCGGTGTAGGTCCCTTGGGAAACTCCCATTGAGTTGACTGAGTCGGTAGATGAATGTAGTAGTAATGACCAGAGTTGTTGTCCAGGTGTGCAATCCATCCTTCTGGGAGCGGAGGCGGACTCGCCGGTCCTGCAGGCCCTGGCTGAGGAGACACAGATTGGTTCGCTTGAGCAACATTGATAGGTGCAATTCCTGCTGTAGCTCCGTTCTGCTGTGACGATCCTGGCTGTGGTGAAGCCGATGATTGGGAAGGCGGGTCGTTGGCGAATGCCGGGTGTCCTCGCACATTGGGATCTGTAGGCCGTCTTCCGGTATCTGCTCCTGCAGCGGGGGTTGGGCTCGCAGTGTTCGCATATCTTCCCTTTTCGTTCGGATATGGTGAATGTACCGAGCCAGCCGCAGGTGGCGAATAAGCCGGAGGCGGTTCCTCCTGTACATTCATGCGACTCATATCTTCTGCCAAATTATTCGGACTCGTAGAAGGCTGTGCAGGTCTTGGATAGCTGGGTTGCCTCTCTCTTGAGGCCTGGGATGGAACTGCATCTCCTCTTGAGGCAACCTCTTCAACGCCTTGAAACGTGATCGGCGGGCCATGCGGCGCGGAACCTGTTGGCTCTGTTGGACTCCACCTTCCGCCAGAGCTAGACTGTTGCGTCTGCTGCGGCACCCCCAACGTACCTTGTCTTGGCTGCGGTTGCGCATACTGTGCTCGTCTTGCAGCAGCCGCGGCACTTTGCGCTTGCATCTCATTCAGAGTACTTGTACCTGGAATACCACTTGCAGCATATCGTGCCTCGATGCCCGTGAGACCACTAGCGGCCGCCGCTCCCGCGCCATCGATCGGGGTCTCGGGTGGTGGAGGCGAGCCTCGAGAAGCTCTAGTGGTGGAAGTTGAAGCAGTACTGCTCAGCCTGTTGATGCCAGCAGGGTCGGGTATATGCATTCGTCCGGCGGCCGCACTCGTAGCAGGCGGAGCAGCTCCCAGAGGTGGAGGGTAGAATTGCTGCGAGTACTCGGCATCTGACTGGGCGCTCGGCTTCCGCTGCGGTTTCAGCTGAAACAGTCCATCGTCCTCATCACTCTTGATGGGAGGCTCAGGCCCACCTGGCGAGTCTGGAGGGAAGATGCTCTTAGAAGGTGCTCCCCTCCGCTCAGCCAGTCTCGAGGAAGATGTGGTTCCTACTGGCGAGCCTCCATATCCGCCCAAGGTCGGTCTGTTCGGGTCGTTGGCGTCGAACTTGGGCCTTCCGCCATTCGCGCCGCCGCTACCCTGGGACGACATGCTGTCTTTGCGCCGTCTCGGCTGGATGCCTGCGCGACCTTCCTCTGCCGAAGCCAACTCTTGCGGCGTGGCGGTCCTGCTCGGCGGCTGATTGGGTACAGCTGCGGGTGTTGGGTGTCGTCGTGTGCGCTCGTCGGGATATGGCAGCGGACCTGAGGGCGGCGGTGAGGTTGGGGCGCCATATGCGGCACTACTGAAGGGCACGCGGTACTGCGCCCATTGCTGGTGTGGCTCGGAAGCTGAGGCGCTTGATGATGATGGAGATGCTTGCTTCTTGATTTGCAGGGGCTTGGGTGTTTCAAAATGGTTGGGCGGCGAGTCGGATTGGAGGAAGAGGTCTTGTTGTTGCATACTGGATGTGATGATACCGTCGTTGCTGCCGTGCCTCGTCTCGATACTGCTGCGTTAGTGCTGCCGATGGCGTCACTGGCGGTGTTTTGTTTCGTGTCAAGAGTTGGTGACGGGGACAGAGGAAGGGAGGAAGGGGGTGGGGGTGAAAGTGAGTAGTAGTTATGTGTCTATGTACATGGCGGCCCAAAAGCAGGCCGTGTGGTGTGCAAGTGTGCACGACGAGCCTGTAAGCGCGCAACTGAACATGACGAAGCCGTGCATGGAGCTGCTGCCAGCCTTGTGATTGGGCCGCGGCATCCATCCAAGCGCCGCATCGTGAACGAGCTGTCTTGGCAAATGCGCCCCCAGTCCTCTACCGTCGACCTACAACATCTGCACTGACAACGCCTCAGCAGTCTCGACATCACCATCTTCGCCTTCACCCTCAACAGCCTTCCGCTTCCGCTGCACAAACCCTCCATGCAAGCCCTTCCTATTCATCCGACCCACTGATCGCGCCAGGTTAAGCTCATGCAGAATCTCGCCACGATCCTTGCCGTTCTGCCTCGCCAGCTGGCCGACATACTTGTAGAGCTCATTTTTAGCATGTTGCGCCTTGATGTCCGCGGCAGGGTGTGCGAGGAGCATGCGCTTTTGGATTTCAGCCACGGAATAGCGGATGGCTAGAGCGTAGACGGTCGCGCCCACGATGCTGTTGGGGTCGCTGTCGAAGATGGCCTGGTCGGCTTCTGGGATGGGACCGAGATCTCCAGTGCTGGGCGTTGCTGTTGTACATGGTGAACTACATGTCGTTGCGTCTTGCTTGCCGTCGGGAATTGTGAGCGGCTTCAGACTCGTCGTGGACTTCTTCCCCGGCGGCCGCTGCTCTTCCTCGGTGGTCATCATAGCTTGGTTCTTGAGCCAAGGAAGCACATCTTGATGCTTGTCATATAGAGCTGGAGAGGATCTAGGTCCAAAGTCCTGCGCATGATCGGCGTCCTTCTTTTGCTTCTTGCCCTTGCGTCGCGGCTCAGGCGATGGCGACCAAGACGAGCCGCGCTTCTGAGAACCAACGCCATTGACCTTTCGAGCATCGTCCAACTCCTTCCGGATCTCAGCTACCTCCATACCTTTAGCCTCGGCGAGCTGAGGAATGTAGCGCTCGTACAGGCGTCGTCTGAGCTGTTTCTCACTAGTCACATCAGCTTCCCACACTTCAGCAGCTGCATTGATTCTCTCAGCAAGCTGCTTCATCGTATACTTGGTGGCAAGCCGCAGAAGTGCATGGTCCGTAAGTAGAGTCATCTTGCTGCCCAAGTACTCCTCTTCGGAGACATAGTCCCAGACACTGGCTTCTCCTTGGATCGTGGGCGCAACGCCCTCTTCGAAAGCCTTGTTCTCCGGCGAAGTCAGATGCTCTGGGAGGTGCAAGAACTCTTCTTCGTCGTAATCGAGCATCTCCTCCTCATCTGGAGCGCGCCCGGGCATTGCTTTCCAGATGCTGGTCGGGTACACTTCAAGTGGTCTTGCTTTGTAGAAGTGCACGCCATGAACGTTCGTGTCTATGCGGCGGCCGTTGATAGGAGTCCAGCTCTGGACGATTGCATGATCATCGATAACTGGTGCTGCTGGCGCTGCAGATCCATCGACCAGCTCTGCCATAGTTGACGTGCTCTGCCTCACGACGCGCTCATTCGAGAAGTGGCAGGGAGGGAAGGCCGAGAGATAGTCCAGAGGCCCGATGTCGTTCTGCACACAGAAAGGCTCGCGTAATCTTGAAGGTACGTGATTGAGTGGGTTCGTTCTCAGCCCTCGAGTCGGACGGTAGTCGCGAATTCTGGAACTGGTTGGAAAAGATCAATAAAGGCGGATCTTCTTGTCTTTCTAATAGCGAGAGAGTGCTTGTTCACTTGGAATTTCTCGATGACGGGCAGGCGAAGTTTTTGTTGACAACGCGATTATGACGCGCAACAGGAACGAGCGCGCGCATTTTGGGCGTTTGTCAAGAGGCCCGTGGTGGTGCCGAAGACGTGAGAGGGAGTGATGGAGTCACTAGATCTCTCTTCAACCTTCACGCTGCTCCAGCTCTTTGATTTTCGATTGCTTCACGTCCTCCACCCTGATTAGAAATGGGATCGAGCCATATTGACACACTTGCGGACCTGCAACCGGTGTAAGCACCTTAGATCAAGAGAGATGAGAACTTACAGGGACAGTAGAAAATCGGTGAGTTTTCGAAGAGACTGCCTCACGACACTTCTCTGATATCGAGATTCTCAACCATGCAACGCCTTCCATTTTTTCATAATCACTTCGTAGCCTAAGGATATCCGCACAGCAGACAGGTTTCTGCTTCTGCTCAAGCTCGCGCTGGTCCTGTAGTCCTCTCTTGCTTTCTTGCTTTCGTAAGTTCGTGCTTCGCGAAGCACTACTCCTCTGCACATTCCCCCTTCTCTTTCCCCTCACATAAACAACTTCGCCATCTGCACCAAACCCCCGGCATTCTCCATCCACCCACCTCCTCCTCCTCCTTCATACCCACGACTCCCATAATACCCTCCACCCCCACTATACCTCCCAACAACCGCATCAAGACCAAAAGGCACGCGAACCCCCACCTGCCTCAAGAGCCCATGAATCGCTCCCCCGGCACTCAGCAACGGCACAACCAGCGCAAAAAACGCCTTAACCGGATGTCGTCGCGCATAATACCACAACTCCCTCAACATCCTCTGCAACTTATGCATCAAATACGAAAGATATCCATCTCGTGGCCGTCGTCTATAATACGAAGAACTCCCACTTCCTCCTCCTGCGAAAATTCCCCGCGATGATGTCGAACGCGCATAATACCCATGCCCAGGTCTCGAGGAACCGTGATTGTTATTATTATGACGAACATAGTATCCCGTTCCCCCTCCCGTCGAATGCGCTGAACGAGCGGGCGAGACTCCGCGGTTTCGTGAGGAGGAGCGGTGTTGACTGCTGCTGCTGCCGATGTTGAGGAAGCCGTTTACGTCGCTTGTGGAATAGGATTTTCCGTCGAAGAGGCCCATGGTCGGTCGTCGCGCCAATCGGGTGGTTGGTTGGTTGGTTGTTGCAAGGCTAGGATTCGGTTGCGCAGCGGTACTGTATGGATGGTGTTCCAATGGGGTTGGACCACGTTTTTTCTCTCTCTCTCTCTCTCCCTGTGAGATTCTTCGTGGCGACGATTAATTATAATCTCAGGAACGAACGAGTGCTGGTCGATTATGATGGTATGCGAACAGTAGTTCACACATTTCACACCTGCCTGCTTTCGCTCGAATGCCAATGCAGGTGGTTGGTGTTGAGTCTTGACCATTCCTTTCGTGGCCAAGCCGCAAACCCTGTCGATCTGCAGCCAAATTTTGCTCGTGCGTCTGCTGGAGATGCGCCGTTGTCGCCGACGTCTCGTTCGGCTTCAGATCACGGGTAGGAGAGATACCCCAGCAGTATATCAAGAGCTGCGAATGTGTTACTGTAATGCTTCAGAAGTTGTATAGGCCAACACGAAGAGTCTTCAGCACGAGAACGGCAATCAAGATGAAGCATCATCTCATGATTGGGACCTGGTAAGTAGGAATGCAGTTCTGTTTTCCTTGAATTTACGCTGTCAATACGATTCATATGAATTTACGTGTGTGTGTCTCAGCTAAGATATCCGTCAAGGACTCCTCCAGGCGCAATTTTCACCGTAGCATTCGACGACGAAAAGCTGACACTGGAGCTGGTGAAGCGGACCGAGATTCCAGAAGATCAACCGATATCCTGGATGACATTTGATCATGCACGAAAGAACATCTACGGAGCTGGCATGAAGAAATGGGGCTCATACACTGTCTCGAGTCCCACGGACATAACTCATCACACTTCAATACCCATGGGTGGACATCGTATCTTCTCCCTTCATCTTCCATTGAACTTCCTGTCCATCTGACATTGCTGTACAGCCCGAGCGAACGATGCTGATACCAAGACCAGAGCGATTTTCGTGCTAGCAGCACACAAGGCTCCTTATTGCGTATATGGCAATCCATTCTATGACCACGCAGGCTTTCTCAACGTGCATTCCGTGAACTCGCAAGGAGGTCTTGACAAGAATATCCAGAATGCACCACTCGATGAGAAGTCCGCGATTCATGGAATGGTGTTTGATTCCGAGGAAGAATATTTGTATTCGGCTGATATGTGGGCAAACAAGATTTGGTGCCACAAGAAGGTATGTCTTGCTCCTCATGGATTCCGCTGGGGAATTTGAATCGATGGCTGAGCGATATTGCGGCGCAGGACGCGAAGACTGGCGAGCTCGAGCTTGTGGGATCGGTAGACGCCCCTTCACCCGGCGATCATCCACGCTGGGTCGAGATATCACCCTCGAACGCATATCTCTACGTCCTCATGGAAGCCGGAAATCGTCTCTGCGTGTATGTGATCGACGAAAGGACACACATGCCAGTCTATACGCGAATCTCATATCCATTGATCCCACCGGGTATGGACAAGTTCTTCCCGAAAATGTATCGATCAGATGTCGTATTTACTACCAAAAGTGGCGAGTACCTCTTCGCTACAGCCAGATCGAACAGCCCGAAGTTGACGGGTTACATCGCGGCCTTCAAGCTTGGCAAGGAAGGCCAGATCGAGAAACAGATCTGTCTAAATCCAACTCCGACCAGTGGTGGACACAGCAATGCTGTAAGCCCTTGTCCATGGACCGATGAATGGCTGGCGCTGTGCGATGATGAGCAAGGCTGGGTTGAGGTATATCGATGGCACGACGAATTTCTCGCGCGTGTCGCACATTTGGACATTAAGGAGCCAGGATTCGGAATGAATGCTATCTGGTATGACTAGATCTCAGCGCGTGATATCCCCGACATTGTGAAAGCGCATGTCAGGTCTCGCACGATCTTAGCAATGTCGGCAACCTATGCTGGTACTACGGGGTCTTTACCATCTGAGTTCAGCCTCATTTGCTTGAGCAGTCTATTCGTCCATATTGCGTCCTCAAGCTTGCCACTGTCACGGGCAAGTTCAACTATCCGCCTGAAATAGATTTGAATCGAGTGCTTCGGGGCTGGCAGGAGGCCCCTGATTTCCGTGGGCTTCTTGTGATTCGTCACAATACGCAGGAACGAGATAGCTTCCTCATACGTGGGAGATTCAGGGTGGAAGAGTCTTGAGCCTGCCAGCAAGTAGTGATATCTGATGCGTGTCCGCGCCGTGGGTTCGTGATTCGCGCCGTCGTAACCACCAAAGCAGCTCCAGGTTTCATCGTACAAACATGCATCGGTATTGCCATATTCGTTGCTCAGCAATGTGCCGCACAAGACGTCTAGCGCCGGCGTTAACGACAGGTAGAGGAGCCCGTTTTGGTGGGACTCAAGGCCTTTTATTTGGGCAAAGAAATTCCTGCGCCTTTCAACTTTAGCGAGGTGAGCCATTTCGAAAAAGCACTTGATGGCTCTGTCTGCACTTTGGTCCGCTGTGCTTGCTAGATGTGCTTCCACCAGATGGCGTAAAAGCTTACTTCTCCAGCCGCCGTGGACGGAACCAGTCGATACATCACTGACCTGGATCCATTCCCGAATGTAGTCTTCTAGGTCTGCATTTATTGCGAGATAGCACAGCATGAACATTGCAGTTTGATCACATTCGAGTAGAGGTCGCCATATCTTGTGATCGGACCAGATCTGTGTCAGAATAGGCCGTGCTAGCTCTCCATTATTCCCCTTATGAAGCTTTTCGAGTCGCTCCGCACGCTTCATCATGAACGCTTTTCGACGCTCAGCATGGAGGACTACTTGGAGTACCTCAATGGTAAATTCCTGCTCTGTTATGCATGCTTTCACATACTCTGTGGTGTCAATCCTCTCCTCCAGAATATCCTTGTAGAGAGTCCGGGCCTCGTCAGACCAGTGTCCAAGATACTGTGCTTGCCTCTCACGGCGCTCCCGGTATGCTTCGTGTGATGTTCTCAGCATTGCCATGACTTGGGCTCCAACGCGGTCTTCTCTGAAGTAACGCTCCGACTTTGCGTGAGGAACCCAGCCATGACGCTGCCTTGTAATGATCTGGCGCAAAGCTCGTGTTGTTCTATGATTGCGTTCCAAAATGCTCATACCCGAACGCGCTATGCACTTCGATAACGAAGTAGTCGGCTGCATCGTACTTATCGTCCTCCGGTATGGACGAACTCTGCCAACCTCTCGCGTGTCAATCGTTCTTCTCCATTTCAAGACTCCCATCAATGCTTTGAGATCGTTGCAAGGCATTATTGTAGTGGGTGTATGTTGAGGCAGTATACAGAGTGAGCGACAGTACGAGGGTTCGACTCCTTCAACGAGCTGCCGGTGCCGGGTATCTCCTCTGTGGTGGTTGAAGAAAAGGGAAGGTAGTTGTGCTGCACTGCACCCTACAAGATCACAATCTTATCGCTCGAAGCAGTCGCGTGCGCTAGGCGGTTCAGGGGAGGAGCCGAGCCGAGCTTGGCCGAACAAGAACAAGCGATTACTATAAGCGATCCATGCCGATGTGGAGTCGAGAAGACATTAATGGTTTGCGTGCATTTTCATTGTACATCATGTAGCTTTCCAGCCATGGTATCTATCTACAGCATTACTGCCATCCTCTTTTTGAGCGCCAGATTTCCATGACATGCAACCTTCAGTGCTTCCTTTACATGCGCTCACGCTTGCGAGGAGCAGCACGAATGATGTTGTCTACCCTCAGCAGCAGTTCCGCCGCCTCGCTCGCACTGCTGACGACTGCGCGCTTCAGCTTGTATGATTCCACCACACCTAGTGCCCTCATGTCGGCGATACCTCCTCCCGGCTTCATCAAATCCAAGCCACTGCTTGACATACCAGAGTAGACAGCCTTCCGTAGTCGTGCCACCAAGTCAGCCGAGTCGAGACCTGCGTTGTCGGCGAGAACGGTGGGCAGTTGTCGAAGAGCCTTTGCGAAAGAGTCGACAGCCAATGCTTTCTTGCCAGCGACGTTCTGGGCAGCCTGGTCCACCGCCTTGGCCATGACCATCTCGGCGCAACCACCACCGAGCGTTGTCTTTGGTGCCTTGACTGTTTGTGATAAGACAGCAAGGGCGTCATGTAGACTGCGCTCGGCCTCGTCCAGAAGCTGTTCGCTCGAGCCACGGAGGACCACCGTGCATGCTCGGCCAGCGGCCACGCCAGAGAAGCGAATGAGGTTGTCCTCGCCAATGATGACTTCCTCAATCAGATCACAGTGACCCAGCTTGACGTGTTCCGGGTGGTCGAAGGTGGATGTGATCTCGGCACCAGTAACGAGGGCTAAACGCTCGACACCGTCGAAGTCTGCGTGCTCTATTGAGGCGATACCGGCATCTGTGAAGAGCTGCTCGGGCCAGTTGTAGATGAGCTGTCGGTTCACGAAGCAGTTAATACCATGTGATTTGATCTTTTCCACCTTCGCCTTCATCTTCTCGCGTTCTGCCTTTTCGAGCTCAGCCAGCTTGCCTGTGCTCTCCACCTTGACTCTTGCTCCAAAGATCTTGACTTTGTCTGTGTCCATGGATGTGTTTGCAACGAGGATCTTCGCATTCTCTACCCGCTTCGGCTGACCAGTTCCAAACTTCTTGTCAAGAATGAATCCGGGGTCGAGGTACGAATCTGAGAGCTTGCCGCCTGCTTTCTTGATAATCTGGATATGTGTGAGATCTGTTGAGCCCTTCATTCTCAGCACAGCATCCGTTGCGAGTTCGGCGAATTGATCGCGGTCTTGGCTGAGCACCTTTGAGCTGAGAGTCGTTCGTGCAATAGCAATGAGGTCTTTTCGGAAAGCTTCTGGGTTCGAACTGTGATCCGTCGCAGTCTCCTCCAACGCCTCCAGCGCAGCGGCGCTTGCTATTCTGAAGCCCTCGATGATGGTCTGTGGGTGGATCTTTTGGTTGACGAGCTGTTCGGCCTCGCGCAAAAGCTCTGCTGCCAGCACTGCAACACTGGTTGTACCGTCTCCCACTTCGTCATCTTGCACTTTCGAAATGTTGACCAACACTTTCGCCGCCGCATTATCGAGCGCCACACTCTTCAATATCGTTGCACCGTCGTTCGTGACCATGATCTCGCCAGTCGAAGCACTTTGCAGGATCTGGTGAAAGTTAGAGCATTTCTTGTGGTAGATCACATCGTCCTTACTTTATCTTGACCTTTTGGGCCGAGTGTGCTTTTTACCAAGTCGCCAATGGCAATGGCGCCGACGAATGCGCTGTACAAGCATGAGATTTATGCTGGTGTTTCTGCGTCAAGATACCTACCTGAGTCTGGCCTGCTCTCCTCGCTCCTGCTCGCCGCCATCTTCGAAGATTTGTTGAGACTGGGATACACTTCAGTATACAGATTACTTTCACATATTGGCGAGTGTTTGCTTACCATTTTTGCTGGCGGTATGCGGTTGACATGAAGCTATTCCACCAGCAAGCTCGCGTGTGGCAGAACGCGCATATGGCCATCTGGAAAAGTTGTCGGTTGGTCCCGGCCGAGCCGAGCCGAGCCCTGATTCAGCCGAATCTGAATCTGGGAATCTCCGAAATGCTTGGCTCGTTTACATCACAGCAGCAAGGGCGAGCCTCCGAGCCAGACTTCCAGGCTTTCCCTCTGCCTTCCACTTCTCACGACACTATCCTCCCCTTCTCCCACCACCACCTCCTCTTCCGCGACTCCCATCGCAGAGGCCGTATCTTTCTTCTTGGCACATTGCGCCGTCGCAGCGCCTTCCAACCGCAAATCACCACTATCTGTCTACCTCTGTCTCCAGCAATCCTCCAGCAATGCACACCATCAACACTCAGCTGTATTGCCATCATTCGCGCTGTCGATAGGAGCCTGTTCACGCAGAACCTCTCTCCCTCAGCAGCTTTTGTCGAATCCGCTCGACATGATGGATATGTTCGCCTACCACACATCAACCCTCTTACTTTCTTTCAAGAGGCCAAATCTCCATGTCCTAGCACTTGCACCACCACCGGATCCTTCTACGCCACCTTGACACAGGCTGGCAAAGAACAGCCCAACTTCAACACGAACGCGCGATCGCGAATAGACTGATAGAACATGCATGGCAATATGTCAAAGCAAGATTTTGATTCTGCCCAACTAGGCGCAATGGCAGATGAGCGCCTCCGTAGGGCTTTTCCGGACGAAGATATGACCGCTGGAGCTCGACTGGAAAGGTTCCATCTCATCGAAGAATACAAGGAACGGGCAGCTCCAAAGCCAAAGGCGCAGAAGCGAGAAACGCCTGTCACTCAGAATAGCACTCCGGAGATTACTGACGGAACGCCCACGAAGAAAGTCAAGGGCTACAAGACTGTCGAAGACTACCCAGAGGACATTACGGACGAGGAGATCTTTGCAGGCGAGGCAGATCGCATACGGTATGGGACTCTGATTCGACTCGCAAAGAAGTACAGCGTTGGACAGATCGCAAACCAAGTCAACAGCCACCATCCAAAGGCATTGACTGCTCAGGCTGTATCAGACAGACTCCAGTCGGCTTACAAATTTATCGCTGGACGGACACAACGAACAGTAGCCGACGTAAAGGCAGAAGTAGAAGATGCGAGGAGGGACAATGGATTGGTGGCGAATGGTCGGAAGACGACGAGAGCTATGTAGTACAGAGAAGGCATTAGGGCGGTTTCTCGGCTGCAGGTTCGGCGAGATGTACGCCAGAGGAGCGGATCAGTATGTTCCGACCTCACCTGAGCGTTACCTCAAATATATATCAACGTCCTTGCACAGTCATGCGTCTTTGTCTGCAGCGGCTTCCAATTCACAATTCACTGGAGCTTCATCTGTGAGAGTCACATTTCCATCACGATCCTCACTTCCGAATAGTCTTACGGCACGTATGAGCTCCTACACCAATGTTCTTATGCGAGCCTATGCCGTTGAACTCATCCGCTTGGCACCGAATACAAAGTTGAGCTAAGACTGGGAGAATTTCAATAGGATAGTAGTCTTCTCTCTCCGAGGCGAGCCCACAGTTAGAGCAATCCCGAAAGCTGAGAGCACACTTCGTCAAGTGTCTTTGTACCTGACCCGCTTCCTACATGGTGCTCTGATTACAAACAAACAAAAGCGCAACAATTCAATGCTTTGCTCACCCAAAACATCTTTAGAAGCATGATCTCCATCACCATCAATGGCATGCACCTTCGATCTTGTCCGCTAGCAACCAACCATGAAATGGCAAGGAAGTGTAGGCAGATTAGCAGACTGCTTCCTCCAAGGCAAAGTCCGCGTTGAACACAATTCCAGGCGGCTGAAAAGGACTCTTCCTTATACCTCGCTGCTGACCGCAAGAACTATAGACGACTGAGGCGCTTTACGAGAATCCGCCCAAGATAGAATCTTAGACCATATATCGCAGGTCTTTATTCCTCGATCGCTGACTTCCTTCCTCTAGCATTCTCACTCATCTGGCGAAGAAAGCCCTCGGAGCCGCTCTCGATACCCGTGATTTATGCGGCAGTAGCGTAGCCTTTGAGTTGCGTTTTAACACCCTCTTCCCAGGTGGCCCGACCAAGGCGGAAGAGGTTGTACTTACATGGAGAAAGCTGGAAATCCGCGGACCGCCGCCGTGGCAGTCTTCAGACCTCTTCGACCCTTACCCTTGCCTGACTAGCGCGATGCGGTTGCGAAAATGTTATATGCCGATACGCTATAGCAAGGGGATGTTGAGTGAGAGGTCTACGGAACATGTGGAAGAGTGGAAGAAAACAGATCCGTGGACGCACTCCGTACGTATTTTGAGTTTTCGCCCGTATTCTCCAGGGTAATGCCCTTGTTTCGAGATCTCGTCCAGGCCTGTTCGTCACGTCGAAGCCTAGTGAACCCTACAAAGGACGAATGGAAAGGTGTGAAAAGATGGCGAGAACCCAGATGATATCGGCACAAATTATTAAGTTCTAGTTCGGAAGTGCTGGCCATGCCCTGTAGGGCTTGAATGTCAATCATGTCAATATGGCATAGCTCAGGTGGACAGTCACGGTATATAAGGCCGTAGTAAATACTTCACAAGTCATCTCGAAGAGAGAGAAATACAACTGTTGGAAATCAATCAACTCCTTCCGCTTACAAGCCACGGAATTCTAGGACAGCAACCATGCGTCACCTCGTCATGCTCCTCCTCGTCTCGATCGGGTGCCAACTCTCGATCGCTAGTCCAACACTGCAGCACGATCTCGCTTCTCCAAAGGTTCGTCCTACGTATACCTTATCTAAGAGTTGTACTATACTAACTCAGTACGTAGAAAGATTGCTTTGCCCTCGCGTGCTGTGCTTGCGGCGGTGGTGAAGGCGCGGGTACATGTCCTTCTACGTCGAACCAAGCTGGGTGCGCTTGTTCGGCATGTGCTCCATACTGTGGATTTTGCGGACAGGGATAATCTGAGTGGTGAGCGTGGAGGCAAGCGAAGGAAAGCTTGGGGGAAATCGTTCAAGCAGCCTGCAGAATGCGATCAAGTGAAGGAGAACTACGGGGTTGAGTCTTTTGGCCTGGATTCAAGTTGCATACTTATAATACATACAAAGGAGAAACTGTCGTTACGATCCTTCAGAAACTCCTCACCTGGGCATCATCTCGAAACTTCATAACACAATTCCGATGCCGAGTCCATGGAGGTGACATTTGGACAGAGCGTAATCCAACTAGACCGACGATCCAATGCTTCGTTTGCAGAGTAAGTAAAGTACATGTACGACTCCCTTCGAGAAAAGCAGAAATACAACACCTAGAATTCCAGCCCAACTCCAGATCCGAACTCCATCCTCCCGAACGACCATGCCTCTCACGCCACACTGCTTGGTCCCTGAGCTAGGTGAATAGCATTAAAAGTCGCAACGACTTGAGCAGGAGAAGACTCCCTGGTACCCGCCAGAGGACATCGTATCGGACACAATCCCAGGGACCTTTTTAAAATGTCGAGGGTGGAAGTGGAAGTGGAAGAAGGGTAGGGAGGGTGCGGAGACGATATAGCCGTTTTGATCGGATGAAGTAGTAAAAGTTGGCGTGATGATGATGGAACATTCCCTCCGCTTATATAATTCTTGCCGGCCAGAATTTCAGTCGACTTGGGACTTCGAGCCTGCAGGACTATATACAGTAGCAGAGGTCTTGGCCCTGGCTTTATCGTTCCAGCTTTGACCCTCAGGTTCGAGTCTGCTTTGGCTTGCATGCGGTTCGCGACGGATGGATGGTCATCGTCGACGATGTTGTATCGAGCAAGACGTTCTTCGAAGTCGATCGATCCAAACCTTGTCGCTCTTGTTTACTTGCTGTATACTGATCGTCAGAGTTGGTTGCAAGGCTAGATCACGATCGTTGAGTTGGAGTGTCGCTTGGTGTATGTAAGAGAGAAGCGGAGCGTTAAGTCTTTCGGTGACACTGACAGATCGCAGTGGTCGAGATCTGTTCCTTCTTGTTGCTTGTCGCGAGTCGGTCGTCGAGACGCATTAAGACCGCATTGGGATGGAGATTCATGTCCATGAGGATCTTTTGCTTTGCAAATGCCGTGCTGTCCGTGAAGATTGTGCTTTCCACCTCTTCAGGGTGCATCATTCGCTTGATCTCGTTGCAGGAGGTCAGGAAGTTTCTCAGGTCGCGTGGGTTGATGTCTCGAACAATAACGCTCAGGCCGCTATTCGATGTTATATAGAGCTGTGAAGCCGGTCTTGATATAACACGTAGTCCCCTGCAGCGAAGCAGACTGACAGTTCGTGGCTAGTTCATTCGGCAGGTGAGTTGTTACACACTCCTTAGCGGATTTCGACTTCCATGGCCACCGTTCTGCTGTCTAGATGAACTAACACCTTTTGTGGTGTTGTTGTGTTTGTTATATAGAAGGATATAAACCAAAACTCGACTTCTCAAATACTTTGTGTATAGGTTTACTTTCGCACGAGACATTCACGAGCGCTGAGTAAACGAAACATCTTCTGTGGTGGAGAGCATGTGAACAACCGGCTGCCTGTGAGTGAAGGAGGACAAATGGTGAGTTCATGGGAGGACAAGCCGGTAGATATTAGATGGCTGAAGAGACATACGTGCAAGGAGGAGGTTTGCTAACACTGCAGCAAGGATGAAGACTTGAATTGTGTTATTAGCAAAGAGAATCCAAAGCAATGTTCATTTTCCATACCTCAAAAGACTCTTCAGCACAAACCGCAGCATACAGCAAACCAATTTTGCCGTGTGAGCAAAGCTCTTATTCATTGTTCACCTTACGGACCGTCTGTCTGCGGAGCAATGCTCACACCCAACAGCTCCCTTCCTAGACGATTGGGAATTCCCCCAAATAAGAATTGAGATTGCCCAAGTGACTGGCAGCGATGGCATGAAGAACAAGGCATGCCTAGCACATGCGGCAGGATCTTGAATTGTGCGCATCCAGAAGGGGCATATTGAAACGATGGACATGTGCATGCCATCTCAGACTTGAGCAGGATCTGCTTGCTTTACCCACGACTGTGCCGAAGTGTTCTTGCATCCATTAACGTCGCCGACATTCGCATCGAGGGCGTTGTCAAGCGTCTTAAACTGTTTGGTATGAGACGCTTTTGTGTCCATCGTAAAGTCTTGATCTTCTCTTCTCAGATTTTCTTGTAAATGGCGAGCATACACAATTCTTCGTCGCCAACCATTGCTTGCAAACGAAGCTTGAATCCGCAGCAACAAAAATGATGGAGAGAAGTGAGGCGAGTCCCGAAGTCGTTCTCGAATTTTCGCTCAATTGGAACTACTCTATTCTCGCGTTAAAATGCATCATAGTTAAAAACAGCACAACCGTCGTCCTTCCCTTCGTCTCCCTTGCGCCGACGTCGATGCATCTCATACGTTCATGGCCAAATTTTATATTTGTGCCGAGTTCATGCCAGTACTCTCGGATGGTATCGATCGAAACGCGGAGCATCCTTGAGAAGAAGTTGGAAGAAGTTGAAATCGAATGCTCGCAAAGCCGTGCGGTGAAGCAGATCACATGAAGTCGCCGCTGGTAGATCTGTTAGCATGTGTATTGTATCAGTTGAGAGCAGGCGCCAACTTACTCGTCAAGTCCATCATCATCGTAAGCTGCCGTGTCCGCTCTGTAGGCAACATCCCTGTTGGCGTTGAGGCTGGTCTTGGTCTTCGCGGCCTTAGTCTTCTTGCCACCCTTCTCAGCAGCCTTCTCCTCCTTAAGCTTCTCGTTCGACACAGCAGTCAAAGCACTTGCGACCTTCTTGACCTGCTCGCTGTTCATCTCCTTGACAATTTGCTTCGCGAACTCCTTCATGAATGACTCGTATTGTGGCTTCTTGGCGTTGTTGTTCAAGAGTGGCACCAGAGTGTCGCGCATCTTGTTAAAATCTTGCACGGTCTTTGGGTTGAAGAGCGAGAGGCTTGAAAGGTCGACGGCGCTGGTGGGGTCTCCGGTTGTGGCTTGTACTGTGATAGCCTTGTTCGTGCCCTTGCGGTTTGGTCCAGTGCCTCCGCCGCCGAACAAATCTTCGGCATTCTTCAAGTCAGAGTCAATCTCAGCAGCGCGCATGCGTGCTCTCCGGTCAGACTCATCTTCGCTCTCGCTTTCGTCGTCCTCGAGGAGTGCTCGCTCTTTCCGTCGCTCTTCTCGCTTCTCCTCGATTCGCTGTGCTTTGCTCTTGTGGTTCGCCTTTGCTGCTGCGTCTGCCTTTGCTTTTGCCTCAGCAGCCTTCTTGGCCTTTTCTCTCTCCTCCTCGCTGTCCTCGGCAGCATCCCATGACTCTAAAACGTCCTCTTCTTCTTCGTCATCAAACTTGCCGCGGCGAGCGACCGGTGCGACTGGTGGTGAGGAAGGTGGTGTGCTGTCGGACTCCTCGTCATCCCACGAGGTTTTGCTGGGCGCCATGTTTGCGATTGTTCCGAGATCGAGTGGCTTTGTTCAGAGCGTTCTGTTAAGTAGATTTGCTTCTCGAGTGAGTGCTGGACCAAGCTAGCCTATGCGATACCACGGCGATATTTTGAGAGTATGTAGTCGGAGTTGTTGGTGGAAAGTGCGTGGTATTTATCTGGACTGGGGGCGTTTTCGTTTCGTGGTGGGGTGAGGACTGAGGACACAGACTCGTAAGTTTTGCCAGCACTATTTTGAGTTGAGTCAGTGGCGGCCCGTGCGCTCAGACGTCAGTGCGCAGCCCAACGCGTACCTTCTGGATGTCGTTCTGCTTCACTTGATGGGTAGCATATGATACCAAGACAAGTCGGGGAGAGTAGTAAGTTCAGTTGTGCATTCTTATTCTTCTTTACGGGAGGTTTGAGAGTAGTAGGCCGGCGATGCTACTACGGAACCGAAAGCAGAAACACCTGAAGCATACAAAGGGGGTTGATATAGTTCCTTTTGAGCCGCTCTTCAAATCCTGCGATATGGGAGGGGTGTTCATGCACACAAGTCAAGAGGTGATGTCGAGAAAAGGTTTGGCGAGAAGTCAGTGAACTGTCGGGAAATGAGACTGAAATGCACATATCCATATCCATTGTTTTGCTCAAAACTACTCGCACTATTTTTGGTTCGAGCGCATAGCACATGCTCATTCCGGCGTGCGCGAGACCCATGATGCTCTCTCGCTCCCAGATGATGCAAACCCTGCTCTCTATCCCACGAGTTCCATGCCGTCTATCAAGGTATCATCTGAAAGCACACTAGTACAAAGGCTGCCTCGCATTTCTACAGCATCTGCGCGTTAAGAAAACAGGTCTCCTCTCCATATCATCACACTCGCTTCCCACGAGTGGAGGAGACCCATTCTCATGCCCATGCAAGAAACCAGCCGCTGTAGTAGAAACGCCGTCGATGAAAGCACATGCCATGCTGCTTTTGCTTGTCGGAAGTCGGTCCTGACGATAAACTCCGCCCAGTCCAAATACCCTCAAAGGTCACACCTTCTAATTATGTAACGCCGTCGCAGTCGCTGAAAAGATAACACTGATCTATCGAGCGTCGCAGCTACTTCGCACCGCCCAAAGCAGCGCCCTGTGCCGAGAAGAGTCTTGTGCGGATGATGTCGTAAACGTGGCGTGGCCCATGCCGGGACACAAGCCGGAAAATAGCTCCGTCGCCCACAACCTGAGGGCAGAGGAAGCCAGTGTCATATGAACAGGCCACGATACCAGTGCGCCGTTTTCCCACGCCGTGCAATGCAAGCAAAGCCGAGGAAAACAACGCTGTCTATCATGATGCTGGATTGGGTATAATGTTGTTGCAGCCGCACACTCGTCAAGATCCGCCGTGGACGTTTCGCATCCAGAAAGGAAAAAAAAGCCAATCGAAGATAGTCGTAAAGGAAATCGCGTCGGAGGGGTGTTTTCGGAAGGTGGTGCTGTTTACCACCAGCTGTTCGGGCCAGATGGACCAGATGGGTTGCCGTAGCCACCGCCCATACCGCCACCCATTCCGTAACCTCCGCCCATGCCGCCGCCGTAGCCACCACCTCCGTAGCCGCCGCCGCCGCCGCTACCGCCCATCATGCCACCAGCGTAGGCTGGGCGATGTCCGCCGCCGAAGCTACGGACGTCCTTCATGGCAGAGCTGCCACGGCCACGTCCGCCTCCGCCTCCAGAGCGACCGCCACGGCCACCGCCGAAGCCAGAGCCCTCACGTGCTATCGTCTCGAGGAAGCCTGGGACTTCTTGGTTGGCCTCCTTGAGGAGGTCGATGAGGTCTCTAACCACACCGCGGTTGCCACGGTTGAAGAAAGCAGTGGAAATGCCAGTGTTTCCTGCACGACCGGTGCGGCCGATGCGGTGGACGTAGTCGTCAATGTCGGTTGGGAGATCGTAGTTGACGACATGCATGACATTCGGTATGTCAAGACCTTTGAAGACAGTCAGTAAGGTGCCTAGAAAGAAGAAGTGGATGAGAAATAATTTACCTCTGGCAGCCACAGCAGTAGCGACAAGAATTGGGCAGCGTCCAGATCTGAACATCTCGAGGGCCCGCTCTCGCTCGCGCTGGGTGCGGTCACCGTGAATGGAGGTCGCTGGGAAGCCCTGGTTGATCAGGTAGTCGGAGAGCGAATCAGCCATGCGCTTGGTCTCGACAAAGATGAGCGTCAGACCGGCGCCGTGAGTGTGCAGGATGTCAAGGAGCACGCTGCGCTTGTCGATGTCCTCGACGTACTCAACCTTTTGAGTAATGTTCTCGGACGTCGAACCAACACGTCCAACCGAAAGGAAGATATACTCTCGAAGGAAGTCGCGTGCGAGCAGCTGAATGTCGCGTGGGAAGGTGGCCGAAAACATGAGTGTTTGGCGGCCGTCAGTTGGTGGCATGTCCTCGCCCTCAACAATGCGGCGGATTTGCGGCTCGAAACCCATGTCAAGCATACGATCAGCCTCATCGAGAACCAGGTACTTGATGTTAGCAAGTGAGATACGGCCACGCTCGATAAGGTCGACGAGACGACCGGGAGTAGCTACAAGCAAGTCACAGCCGCGCTCGATCTGGCGAAGCTGGGAGCCAATATCGGCACCACCGTAGACGACACATGGGCGGACCCAGGATCGGTAGGCGAATTTGCGAGCCTCGTCGTAGATTTGTGAGACAAGCTCACGAGTTGGTGCAAGGATCAAAGACGTTGGGTAAGCCTTGCGTTGACGAGCAAAGCCGGATTGCTGAGGAACGCTGCCAGATGGACCATTCTGGTACGCCTGTGAAAGGATGGGGAAAAGAAAACCACCAGTCTTTCCAGAACCAGTCTGAGCACAAGCCATCAGATCGCGACCGCCCATGACGATGGGGATCGAGTACTTCTGCACAGGTGTTGGCATCTTGTATCCTGCAAGGTCGATGTTGCTGAGCAGGTGGTCGTCGAGCGGTGGGTTGGTGAAGGTAGTGACTGGCTCTGGCACACCCTGACCTGAAGCCTCGACCGGGATGTCATCGTATTTCTCGAAGTTGATACCAGTCTGCTGCTTGGTTGGGTCGTTGGCGACACCGAACAGCTCGCGCTCAAGACGCTGGTTGGCTGGTCCTGCGATGTGCTTGCCGTCCAACCACTTTCCGTCTCCTGCACCTTGATGCTGTCGTCCTCCGCCGCCGCTGTAGCCGCCGCGGTCGCCCCGGTCGTGACCACCGCCTGGAGCGCCGTATGCATTGCGATCGAAACCACGTGGGAGTTGTGGGCTGTTATCCCAGTTGTTCTGGCGTGGAGTGAAGGTCTGAGCGGCACCCCAATTACCGCCGCCGCCGCCGCGACCTGCTGGTGGGCCGTTGAAGCCACTACCAAACATGTTAGCGCCCGCGCTGCTGATATCATCGGCTTGAAAACTTACTTTGGAGGTTGGAAGTCAGCACCGTTCATGCCGTTGGGCGCGCCGCCTGCAGCTGGCGGTGGACCACCGCCGCGAGAGCGGAGGTGAGGTGGGATGTAGGCTGAACGACCCTCGCCGAAGCCGTTCTGCTGTGGTGGGCCCTGGCTGCCAGGACCGGCGTGGCTAGAGTCCTTGAGGGACAAGCCGTTCATGTTCAGTTGATCAGCCATATTGGTCAACGTGTTGCTTCGGTTGTCGTCGCTCGATTTCGTTTGGTTGAAGTGAGTGAACGGCGGTCGGTGAAGCGTGTTGTGAGGTCTGGATCGTCTATGTCGCTCGTCGCACAGAAAAGCAACAAACTAAAGACGAAATGAAAAAGAGGATGAAAGTGCAAGAGTTCTGAGTGTCGGGGTAAGTTTGAAGGAGCAGAGAAGGTCCAGCAAAATTTCGAAGAAGGCTTGAGACCAACGGGAGCGGGTCAGGCCGACGCTAGTTCTAGCGCCCGCCACAACGCACCGCACCGCGCTTGCGCTTACTCATCCAGCGTGGGATTTTTGATTTCTTCCAGCGTCTTCTCTGTGCTGTGAGAGTATGATACTCCGTAGTCACATGCTATCGAACCGCTGGAGATGTTATGCTCACTGACGTACACTACCGTATGCATCCAGCCCGACGACTGTGAAGGCGATATCAAGTTTCCACCTCAGAAGCCCAGCTCCGTCATCTCCCGCCACCGCCAAACTCTCAACGAACGCCTCACTTTACCCTTCTCTACTGTACACCGCTTGCATATCTATCATCCAGTGGTCAGCTCAGACTCCATGCAATCCTCCACAGGTTGACGCTTGACATCAAAATTGCAAACATGCTGACGTCACACGAGTGCCTCCCATCTACTTCCCACAACCACCTTAAGACGGTCCAGGCCATCCTGTCTATGATTGCCAAGTCTTCATAATGCCTTTTCCATCATCTCCAAGATCTCATTCGCCGACCTATAACTCCATGCAAGAGCTTTCCCGAGAGGTTCTCCCTCGACTACCCAGAAATTCAACTATGATTCTTCTTCGCCGCATCAACCCTCGACCTCAGCCATCGTCAGCCCTCCGCTGTAGTTCCTCGCCGTAGCAGTCCCTGGACCATTCCAACTTCTTCCACAGCAGCCCAGATGTGGCACATAGTAGCAGAAGCGGTCCTCTCTGAGGGGAGGGTGCGCGACAAGCATTTGGCGCCACGAGGACTTAGGATACTGTACTTTAGCTTCGTTGATGCTTAGCCATGCTCCACGCATCGACAGAAGCGGGTTCTCGAAGACAGTGGTCGAGGTCGTCTCCCTCGCGGACTCAGGCCAGATTCCTCCCGTTGCGACTCCGGGTGAGATACGCGCCTATCGCCAATCGGAACAGGGACGAGCGACGAGGACTTCGATCTCCAATCAGACCCTCGGTTTCGCAAGCTCAGCACGGATGCCGGACAATGCGATATCCCGATGAAGGCAAGAGGTATCGAAGCGCCTGAGAAGGAGGTAGGACTTCTCTTGGTGGTAAAATGAGAAAAATTGCTTCAACAAGCTCAAAAATCCCAAGGACTTGTAGAGCGATCTTGTTTTGTTCGAAGAGCCCGAAGAAGCTTCAAGCAATCATATTACATCCACTCGAGCTGTTTCAAACACAGACCAATCTCTACAACACATTACACCAACCTCATACTTCACTTGATCGCATTCCGCAGGCTGCTTCTCGAAAGAAATCTCCGCTACTTAGAATCCCCCGCAAAATCCACAAAGATCGCCACATGCGCTACATGCGCAGCCAGCATAATTACTGCTACTCGGACATGTACCCGCACCTGCACCACCGCCGCAAGCACAGCACACAATGTTGCTTGGACAGGCTCGCTACGTACCACAGTTAGTATAGTACGACTTCAGATAAGGTGTATGACGAACCTTAGAAAGATGATCGTTTTGCAGTGTTGCACAACTAGCGATCGAGGTGAGGAGGAGGATCGCAAGGAGGGAACGCATGATTGTTGTCTTAGAATTGCCTGGCTTATAAGGAGAAGAGGTTGATCGAATTCCTTTTAACAGTTGTATATCGCTCTATTCAAGATGATATGTGAACGGCCAACGAGCATCTTATATAGCGTAGCAGTCTGCCTCTGGGACATTGTCGTATACAGGACGAGATATCTACCGGCAGAACCCAAGACAGGGATCACGCGAGGGCGTCTGCGGATCTATCGCCTTCCACATCCTCCGCAGCCCTATCTTCTAACATCCCCTTGCTAAATAGCGCATCGGCATCTGGTCTGATAGCAAAAGTCACATCGTAAGTCAGACCTCTTCTTACTCCGCAGAACCCAAGACAGGGATAATTCGAGCGTGGCACTATTGGCCTGCTGCCTACAGCGGAGCTCGAGAACAAATCGGAATCTTTCGTAACGTTCTCGTCACCGGCGTCGGCGTCGGAAGTCTGGCGCTGGACCTGAAGACAGGACAGGGAACACGGCGAACACGTGACATTGGCTCGGCGATTCCAGGATTGAGCTTACCTCAGTTATTAGACTTATTCGCGCAAGGTATGTAATCTCGTAGGTATGTAATCTCGGCTTTAACTTTCGGTAACTATCGAGCTAATTAGAAAGTATAGGGTAGAAAGCGAGCCTTAGCGAAGCGTCTAAGGGTAATTAGGGCGCGGTTTAGCGTTAACGTTTATTAGGTTACTATACTAGTAATTTTCATCGCGTCGCGCTACATTTATTATAACTCGTATAATGCCTATAGTAGGCTAAATCGAAAGCGCCGAAGAAGACGAACATTTTAATCTATATATTACTACTACCGCTAGCCGATTTATATACGAACTATACCGCTAAACGTAAAAGCTATTTTCGAGTAATAGTTTTTAGGTTATAGCCGATACGACGACGACGATATATCTACGTACCTACTATCTATACCTATACTATCGCCGAGAGTTCGTTCGTAATATACTAGAAAAGAGGCGCGCGGTAGATTAGTATATATATATCGTCCGTAGGGCGCGTAATAGACGTCGTATCTTAGTACTAGATTATAGCTAGAAATACTCTATACCTAACTATAACGAGCGTCTATATCTCGTAACTTTCGATAACTTTCGAGATCGTCTATAGGGCGCGTAGTAGACGTCGCGCCTTAGTACTAGATTACGCGTCTTAGTACTAGCTTATAGCTAGAAATACTCTATACCTAGCTATAACGAGCGTCTATATCTCGTAACTTTCGACAACTTTCGATAACTTTCGAGCTAATAAGAACGCGTAGTTTAGTTATTATAATGTCCTAAAGTACTCTACTATATCGATATACTACTTCTACGTCGAGTACCTCCTATATCTACGGTTCTTAGTAACTTTCGATAACTTTCGATAACTCTCGACAACTTTCGACAACTTTCGAGCTAATAGGAGCGCTTAGTCGTAATAGTAGGCGGCTCGGCGAGACCGGATCGGAGGATAGATAGGCGTAAGAGGAGTTCTAAGA